>BCLH01001934.1:47901-64002 GCA_001602315.1 Zoysia pacifica
ACTCTTGTTTTACACTATTAAGGCCGTATTTAGAACTAACAGAGATTATTATAATATAGAATATAGAGATAGTTCGTATAATTTGATTTATAAATATAATCTGATAGACCTGTTTAGAGGTCAGATTATAAAAACTACGTATCTAGTTCTAATAACATATTTACTCTTTGTTGTTGAGAAACGGTGACAACTTTCATAATAATAATTAGAGATTTGATAAAGGTAAAATTATCTTTCATTAAGTATAATCATATTTTAGGTATAATAAGTTTATTATAATCTGGGTTTTTAGTTTTTGTAATATAGAATAAACGATGTGTTTGGAACCACTGACATTAAATAATCTAAATTATAATAATATGGCTGGTTTCAAACAGAGAGTAAGTTGCTTAAAATTAAAGATTTGAGTTGAGAAAAGTTATTTAATTTTGAAAACATACGGTTCATATTTATATGTGCCCTTAGACCACCCACGGATGCCTCAACCATCACGTCACTGCATCGTGCCTGATTTTATTTTTCTCTACAGCCAATGCATCGATTCCTAAACCATTATTTCGCTGGGCACTAGAATCCTTGGCAGCAGGTGCTTCTACGTTCACCAGTGCGAAACTTTTTAACCGAGGCACCGATGGCTACACTGGCGGAAGCGGTGTCTGAATGAAAATTGCTTCCACGCTGGATTTGAAGAACTGACCACTGTGGATTGTCCTATATTACCACTAACTATAAGTCTATAGCAGAGCTTTGCAGTGGTGACAACAAGCGCGCTCGACCAGAGCGCACGGCGGGGAGGTGCCTAGCCTAAAGCTGCTTTAGAATGGTCATTTGACTGCTTCCTTAATCTACTCGAACTGTGAAAAGCATTAGAGAAAAAAATCAAATCTATAATACTTATATAAGTGTTCTTCGCTAAAAGTCATTTCTTGAACCTCAGCGCGCCATGTCATCTTCCATTAACAGCCGTTAGATCATCACCATTGAAAAAAATCTGGCCGTCGATTCGATCTCCTGTTCCCAATCTTCAACACCGCGGCCCCGCCCCTACCTGGGCTCCTCCTCTCCCACCGCCTCAGCTGCCTCCCCCGCCTCTCCTCCCCATGCGCCCCCGCCTCCAAAAATTTCTGCCTCTGCGCCGCACTCCTCCTCCCTCACCCCGCCGCCACCTTCCTTCCCCACCCAGCTGCAGCAGCGTGCCATCGCCGCCTCCTCCCCCACCCAGCCACAGCAGCGCGCCGTCACCGTGCCGTGGCTGCCCGACCCCGCCATAGCACCATGCCGGCGCACCCTCAGCGGAGCAACATTTGCTTTCCCCACTTCCTCCACCGTTGCCGTTGTCTCCCAGTGCGAACAGCCTCCTGTTTCCCATGGCCAGCCGCTGGGTCTGAGCAAGGTGACTCTCTCTCTCTCTCTCTCTCTGCGCGCTTATGGGACATTCTGCCATGCAGGTGCGGGATGCAGATCTGCCAGAACATCACCGGCAACCGAGAAGTAAGGTAACGATCTGATTCTAACCTCTTTAGCCACTGCTGAATATTTTATTCAATCAGGCACATTGTATTCTCATGGTCACAGCATTGTTGTCTTTTGTTTTATGATTAACCATGAGAAAGAAACGCAAAATGATCATTAATCGGTCCAAAACATAGAAGATGTAACGTCTCATGATTTTATGGTTTATCTTGATGAGGATCGGTACTATTTTTTTCGGGAGGAGGATCGGTACTACTATAGCAATAAGAAAGAAAATGCAAGAAATGCAAAATGATCATTAATCGGTCCAAAACACAGAAGATGTAACATCTCATGATTTTATGGTTTATCTTGATGAGGATCGGTACTATTTTTTTTAGGGGGGAGGATCGGTACTACTATAGCAATAAGAAAGAAAATGCAAGAAATGCAAAATGATCATTAATCGGTCCAAAACATAGAAGATGTAACATCTCATGATTTTATGGTTTATCTTGATGAGGATCGGTACTATTTTTTTTAGGGGGGAGGATCGGTACTGCTATAGCAATAAGAAAGAAAACGCAAGTGATTAATCTGTTCAAACAATAAAGATTATTGGTTTCTCCTATATTGAGTTGTATTCTTGACCATAGTAAGAAGTGTTCATTAAAATCACACTTCCAAGGTTATCAACATCACATGTTTTTATCTGTAGTTGTTTCCTTATGTTTATAGTATATGTAGTTGTTTCCTTATGTTTATAGTATATGATAATCCAAAAGAACCATTTTGTTGTTCTTTTGACAAAGACTAAATAGAAATGTTGTGAGTCTCATGTTACTCTTGCTACCCTTTTACAGTTATTTATATGTGTATTTTGTATCTCTATTCTGATCAGAATCTAACTGATTGTTTGTAGTTTACTTATATTTGTTCGTATTGTCTTTTAAAACAGAATTGGATGGATATTCCAGTTTTCCACCTTGATTTTTTTTCATCGGATTTAATCTACCCGGTATGTCCAATCACCTCTTACAATGTTTGCAATATATTTCATTTTCTTCTTATTGTTGGCTTCTAAGTGAAAAGCATGTCATGATGCATATATTTTTCATTTCAGATCTGATTATTGGAATGTTGGAAACTTTGTCAGTATCAAATATGCCAACATTAGAAAAGCAGAAGGTCAAAATTTTCTTCTGATAGGCACTTAACAGTATGTTGCCCTTTTTGCACTTAAGAAATCCAACTTAATTTTCTTATATATATCTGTGTTTCTTTTAAAACAGAGAAATTCATTATCCATGTAACCCTATAAAATATGCCAACATTAGAAAGGCAAAAGGTCAAAATTTTCTTCAGATAGGCACTTAACAGTATGTTGCCCTCTTTGCACTTAAGAAATCCAACTTACTGATTGTAATTTTTTTATATATGTATGAGTTTCTTTTAAAACGGAGCAAAATTGATTATCCATGTAACCCTATAAAATTTTGAACGAATTTATACAGCCATAGTGTGCATTGGCTATGCTCAAACCATATTCTTACTGGCATTTTCACAGAAAGTAGGTTGCCCATGTTTTAATCATCTGACAGTGCGATGGGGGTGGTGATTACCAAAAGTTTTTACTGTTATGTAATGCACCTTAATTTGTTCATTGGATTCAATCTACCAGGTGTTACTCACCTCTTACAAGTTGTGCAATATATTTGCTTTGCCTCTCATTATTCTTTTGTTTAAATAATTTTATATTCTCTGTAACCACTTATATAAATTCCACGCATTATAATTCCTTTCATTGTGACCCTGTGATTGCACATGTTGGTGGTCTGTCTTCGGCTTAATCCTATTTTTATTTGTATAGCATAGGTCATATGATTAATTGGGTATTAGGTAATGAAATAGTATCATGTCTATACTTAACCTTGCTATTAATTTTGTTTTACATTTAATTCAAGAACATAAAGATCACATTTGTTTTAGCTATATTTCAGCTTTACTTTTGTGCGGCCTGCCATTGACACTCACTGCTGAGAACAGAGGAAGAAGACGATAACCAGGGGCTTGGCTAACCAGCTAACTCCACGCCTTGGGCCAGTAATGTTAGAGTTGTTCCATTGGGCCAGTGGCCCAATATCCAAGCCTGCCCAATAGTCAATTGCCCAGCAAAACAGAACAGTCATGATCGTGCGACTCATGGAATTCGTAATTTTGTGATTTTAGCAGAATTCTACGGCGTGGATGAACCCTAGTAGATCCTGCATCTTGCTGAAGCGGCAGCACCGACGGGAGGACGCCTGCACTCAGAAATGCAGAAGTGGAAGAGCCGATAAGTCATGAACAGCCGACGGCCAGCAAAGCTATCATATTCAGTTTCTATACGCCTTTAGTTTAATCTTCTTGCATTAGTTTAATCTGCAGCCTTGCTAATTTATTCATATTGCTTCCGGTTCCAGACGCCAGGATTTCTTAAACTGATCTGTTGTCTGCTAAGGATGGACAGGAAATGAAATAGCAAGATCAAAATGAAAAGTACTATTGCAAGTCCTATATGATTGTCAATCTGATTCTTTAATTGGTTCCCATATGATTTCGTGGATTGCAGATTTGAGGAGCTATTGGTCCTGTGGCAGCAACTCAAATCTAGATGGAGGTTCGATTATGACAATGGAAGCTGAAGAACAAGTGGAAGAGGAACTGAAAATGCCATGTCAGCTGAAACCGGGGAAGATCATGCTGAAAATTATATGGCAGCTAGAGAAGCGCAACAGATTAATGAAAATGACATGGTAGATGAGCTGGGAGAGGTGGAAGTTGGAAGAGATACAAATGATGAAGGTATTGTAACTCAGTTTAGCGCATCTTCTATATACCATAGTCAGTCTCGCCTCCTTTGCAAATTATGATGTCCAAATTTGCTCATGAATTCAGTAGCGCTGATACCAATGCAATCCTTTTTCTTTTGTGTTTGTTTTGAAGATCACTTTGAGGAGGACCTGGGGGAAGATGTCATTGTGGCACAGGGCAAAATTTCTGTACCACATTCTCTTTCAGTCCATATTTTTACCAAGCACAGAGGAACTTAATGAGAGGGTATGCTGTCCTAATGCTTCATACCATTTTATGGATTTAAATACTCTACAAGAACTGGGTAGTTTATAGGATTGTGGAACTTAATCTTCTACATTTTTTAGACTGCCTAGGTTTTTTTTGTTTCAGAAAACTTTGTCACAGTTTGTTCTCGTGGCTTACTGATTTTATTTATATCTTTGTTGCTAATTGTGTTGTATGGTATTGTCCAATTTAGTTCTTTAGAAGTGGTATATTCGTGTCTACTCTCATCATTCACACTATCTTTTTGTATATTTTTTTTGGTCTTTTTGTCTGATTCCGTCACATGTATTTCTTAGCAAATAGTTAGTCATTTAAATGGATAAAGGTAGATAAAAAGTTGGTCATTGTTATCTATTGAATTGCATTTTCATATCATCGTCTAACTATCTATAAATTTTCACGGCAACGCGCCGAGGAATCATCTAGTTTCTCAAACATATGTGACATACATGAACAAAATTCCTGTAAGATCCAATCACCAAATTATCTAAGATCTGGCACAGCCTAGCTAGTACTCCATTCTCTGATTGATGTTGTTTACAATGGCATGATTAATTTCAATTAACAATTAATTTGAACTAATTATGCTATTTTAAACAGCATCACTTAAGAGTAGAGGGAGTACATGCCAGCCTATATATAGATGTGCTCATGCTAAATCTTGGGCGGGTCCATGTAATTGGGCTGCTGGCTTCGGCCTAGCTAGTACGTGCTCAGGTCTAATGTTGCACCTGGCGTCAACGTATATTATAACAAAATATATAAAAAATTTTATTTTTTAAAATAAGATAAATAATCTAAATTTATATTAAAAATACACGGCGATATCAATTAGGAACGAATGGATATGCATGACCGGCCTAGCTAGTACGTGCCAGCCTATATATACGGCGTGGTAATGCTATATCTTGGGCGTTTCAATGTTGCGCTGCTAGCTTCGGCGCCTGGTCCGAAAGTAGCACACCACAGCGGAGACGATGGCGGTTGCACCTACAACAGGACAGACCCTATCACCGCAAGCAGTATCACCCACCACGCCGCGCCCTTCTTCTCCCCGTCGTTCGGGTCCGGGAACCTATCCACCGTCAGCTCCCAGTCCCGGACGCCGGCGATGACGTCACGGATAGCTCCCGCGAAGAATCCCACGGACGCGGTCTCGGTGGTCCAGCGCCCTTCCGCCCCGAGCGGCGTCTGGAGAAGCGCGTTCTCCGGCCTCGCCTCGCCAGCGCCCGCGACGTACACGGACAGGCGGTGCGCGCCTTTGGCGGCGGCGGCGCGGTACTCGACCCACACTGACACCGCGCGGCGGGGCGTGACGGTGACGTTGAGGCCGGCCGTCGGGACGTCCGGGCCGTACGACCGCACCGCGTCGACCGAGACGACGGCGAGGCCTTCCGCGGTCGCGTTGGTCGGAACAGGCCCGCCGGGTGACTTCGCGTAGGTGGCGTTGGCGGCGCCGCGGAAACCGCTCCGTTGGTTGAACGTCGGGTACGTGTCTTTCAGGACGACGAAGGAGACGGGCGCGGCGCCGGCGAGCACCGTGAAGCTGGTGTTGAAGGACGCCTCGAGGACAGTCTCCGGGACCCCACCGCCGCCAGGGGCGCGGCGCCAGAGTTCGACGGCGTCTGGGAGTACCAGGAACCCATCGGAGGTGTTGAACACGGGGTCGGGGGAGTTGGGGTCGAAGAGGAGGGCCGTGGACGTGAGGAAGGCCGTGTTGGTGAAAGCCACGAAGTCGGCCGCCGTCGTCGCGTTGAACGCCGGGACGCTGTAGGTGACCACGCCGTCGCCCGTGGCCGCAGCGATGACGGTTGACGCCGCGCAGAGCAGGAGGGCAAGGGCGTGCGCTGCAGCACAGAGCTTGTGAGCTGAGGGCGCCATGTTTGATTTGACGCGATGTTTGTGCGTGGGTGGGATGAGTCGATTAGCAGAGAAGCTGTGGAGACGCTTTTATAGCTGCGGTTGATTGCGTCGTTGTGCGTCTTCTTCCTTTGCTCGTTGCGTCAACTCTGTTTTGTCAGCCGTCCAATGCTGAATACTCAGAAAGTCCAATTGTTCAACTGGGTTTAGTCAAATTTCTTTTTATCAATGATTTTTATAAATATAAATTATTTTTAATAAATATAAAATATATTTTATAAAATTATTTTTATGAAGAATTTAAAAGTACAAATACCCCAGTTGCAGACACAAAATTTCAGTGGAGACTTGTCTTCCAGAAACAATAGTACTACATGTGATTTAATTACATTTTCCATAGGTTCACTCTTCATTTTTTTAGATAAAGTCCAATTTACTATCACAATAACATCCTAAAAACTATTTTTTTATTTATCCTAAAATTCACAACAAAAAGAAATCTCTTTTATCTGAAATTTCAAGCATAATTCCAAGGTCGTCCAGTAATAATCTTCTACCAGCAGACAATGTTGACGGACCGATAAGCACAGTTAGACCGTGCACGGCTCTTGCAGATGATTGCCATGAATTTCCATCTGAGCGATTAAAATAAAACTATCGTCCACTAAGCTGGAGTAATTAACTACATTTGCTTTAATCACGTGTTTGAACTGAACTCTGACCTATAATTATATGAAACTTATCTTCCTCTATGTAGTGGGGGTGCACCTGACCGATATTTTATTTCTTTTTTTCCTCGGTCTCATAATTAACATTTTTTACTTTTTCAAATCGATGTTTGACCATTCGTCTTATTCAAAATATTTTAAAAAATAAATAAGACAAAGTTAAAATACTTTTAACAATAAAATATTTCACAATAAAATAAATAATATTTTCTTTCGCTGTGATCGAGTCTTATAGTTTTAATTCGTAACGAAATTAGTATTATAAATCAACAGATTCAATCTCTCGATGTTCTTTTGATCCTTACAACGATTCATATTTATATGTGCCTTTAAACCACCCACTATTTATATGTGCCCTTAGACCACCTACTATGTTGTTGTTAGTGGATGCTTCAACCATCACGTCACTGGTACTAGAAAGCATCGTGCCCGATTTTATTTTTCTCCACAGCTAATGCATCGATTTCTAAACCATTATTTCACTAGGTACTAACGAGGTGTTTGGTTCATCTAATTGTAATGTAATCCAATTACAAAAAGTTTTTGATTACATTAGATTAGGTTTGTTTGAGCACCACCGTAATCCGATACGGTGGTAACTGAATACGGGTCTACGCAAACATGATACACCTCCCTCCCCACCGTAATCAAATTGATTCCATCGTTTGAAAAGTTTCTTCGTCAGAGCCTCATCCCTTGCGCAAGGATAGTCGGAAAGAGCGTTAGAGGGCTGACTGCCCGTGGACATGTGTGCCATCCGTGAGCCCCAGCTCTTGCAGCCCACACGTCAGTGACGCTCTGCCGTCTGACTATCGGCAGGGAAGTCTTCTCTCATCCCTTCCCCAGGCGAGTAGCAGGAACTACGGCTCAATCTGCAGAGCTTGGAGGCCGCACGCTGCAGCACGATGACCCCCGGCGCTGAGCTCTGAGCCGCGCGGTGGAGCACGAGACCCCCGGCACCGAGCTCGGAGGCCGCACGGTGGAGCAGCAGACCCCGGCGTTGAACTCGGAGGCCGTGCGGTGGTGCATGAGACCCTCGACGCCGAGCTCAAAGATCGTGCGGTGGAGCACAACGACCACCCCCCCCCCCCCCCGGTGGAGCAAGACGACCCCCCGGCGTCGAGCATGGAGGCCCCCAGTGGAGCACGACGACTCCAGATGCCGTGCTCGGAGGCCCGTGGGTGGTAGCAGAGGCCGGCGCTCCGAAGCCGCGCAGCGCACGCAGCGGACGCAACGTGGGCGGGCAAATCAGCCGCCGACCCAATACTGCCTATCACCGTCATCATCAGAGCAAAGCTCAGATCCAGGCCTAGTTCAAATTCGAATCCAGAACCGAGCCTGAGCAAGCTGTGGAAGCGGCGCGGGCCACTGAGACCGCCCAAGAATGGCTCCGGTGGCCAATCTGCAATTACAGGGTACTTTTTCCTCTCCATGCTTCACTTTCTCTCTCCTCTCATTTCTCTCTCTCCAGCAGATCTGATGATGAGAGCACGATCCCCTTTCACCACTTCTATCTCCTCCCTTGTATTATCACTCTCCCTAATCTTGGGAGGATAGAGAAAAGAACTAATAATAAGTGCGGATGGCTCGTTTCTGCTCTTTCTCTCTGAGGTTAGGCAGTTTGGGAGCGCTTTAGGCTCCCGATCAACTTCTTGATTGGCAGTAATCTGAAGGTTTTCTACCTGGTTGTCTCTTTTGGTCATTGTGCCTGCAAGCTTACTGTTGATTCTGTAGAAAAATTCTCCAAGCCACAATTGGTGGTTCAGCGGCTGATTTTAGGCCGGTTCAATTGGGTGAAAGAGTGTCTAGATACTCAGTTTCCTCGAAGCAAGTGGGTTTTCATATTTATGGTCTCAAATCTTTTGAATGTCAGAAGTATAAGCTTTTCTTCAACCTTTGGGGTAATGGTGGTGCAGCATGGAGATCTGAATTTGCTGCTTACAATTGTGAAGAAGATGCTCTCTGGTCTGTGGTTCCCAGTAAGTGATCGGGTCCAAAATTATCTTATGCTGATGTTCTTTGCAAGCCAGTCACGGGGGCCAATCGCGCCCCCCTTGGTTCATCATCTAAATTTTCTTGGCAACCCAAAAGGTCAGTTCAATCTGCTCCTGAGTCTCGGATTTCGGTATTTGATAGACTTGATTTCCCAGGAGATCAGCAGGATAATTCTTTGATCCCTAAGGCAAAGAACACGGTGGCAATTTCGTTTGGTAATTCAAATTTGAATTTCAAAGGCAAGCCCATCTTGTTGAGCAAGTTCTAGGGCCCAAATAGCCCAACTGATGGCCCATCACTGTTGATTTGTGGACGTTGCCTTCGTTCATGTCACTCTCTAGCCTCTTGCCGTTCAAATGTTAAGTGCTGCATTTGCAGGATGGAAGGTCATCTCTCGTATAATTGCAATATTCAAATTTCTAATCAACGCTGGCAACTTGCATATGTGTCTTTCGATTGTTTTGCCAGAGATTTCGGACCGGTTAATGCTTAGAATTGGTTTAAAAGGAAAGTTGGGCCTCTAGCTAGTGAGCCTCTAATTTTTGACAGTTTTGGTCCTCTTTTTACGGCAACTAATTGTTCTCTCCCATTAGAAGTGTCGGTCCCTTCGTCTTCTTTACCGGGCACGGCTCAAGCACAGTTACCTCAAACCTCGCTTCCTTCTTCCTCGCCACCGCATGCCATCTCTGGTCGTCCTCAGTTGAGTCAAGGAGCTATGGCTTTTTAGCGTGCCGACCTGGCTCCTTTTCTCTCTCAAGGTTTTCATAGTCTTGTTATTCAAGGTCGAGAACCAGCTGCCAGGGTCATGGTGGGTCGACCTCAGCCCAGGAATGAAGATGTTGTGATCGTCCACATTGAGCAAATGCCGGAGAATCAGGTACATTTTGAGGCCATCCGGGATGTTGTGGCAGAGTTTCTCAATGATCATATGCGCATTCCGTTTAAGGACATTCAAACTTGTCACTTGGGGCAGGCCTATGTTAGGTTTGAATATGTCCATGATAGGGATCTGTTAGTCCACACCAGTCCTCACTTTCAAAGGGGTTTGCAGTTCAATTTGGTTAAGCATAACCAGGAGAGAAACTGGAGATCTCTTAATTTTAACAGAGAATGTTGGCTAATGATGTTAGGTTTCCCTCTTGATTACTGGTCTCATTCATATGTGGAGCAGTCCATTGCTTCTTTTGACAGACTTATATCTTGGGAGCAGAACTTTCATAATATTTCTAGAATCCTATTTCGTGCTCGAGTTGTGGACTCAGAAGCAGTGCCTGAGTACATTGTTTTTACTGATGGAGATAGGTTCCGAGCTCAATCACAGACCATTCAATGTGAAATTATTCAGCAAGATATATTAGGTGCACAGCAAGGTGAAGAAGATCCCTTTCCTTTGGAAGGAGGAGGTGTCAATCCTCATTTTGACTTCTTTGGAAATGGGCTACAAGGACCTCCTCCTCACAATGGTGATCCTGCTAACGATCTACTGCACCACCAGATTGATCAACACCTGGCTAATTGGGGTGCAATGATACAGCTCATAATGCAAATGAACATCATCAAGAGGAATCTGATCAGGAGGTAGTTGTTGAAGAGGAGTTTATTGAACTTGATGTTGTAGACAAAGTTGTGGTCCAGCAGGAACTGGAAGAGGACCAGCTAAGTGGTCCTGCTTCAGGCTTATCCTCACACTCTTCTCATAATATCGTTCCTCAGCTGCCTGAATTGAATATTCAGCAAATGGATATGGATCAAAATCAGAAAATCTTGGAAGATCAAAGCAATAATGTGGTTCTAGCTCTCCCTGTTCAAGTAGATGATGATAACAATTTGGATGATCAAGTTAACAATGTGGTCTTGGCTCTCCCTGCCCAAGTAGCTGATGGTATTCTAGTGGAACAGCAACTCCAAGTGGGGTTTGTGCAGCTTCAGTATGAGAATATGGTGCTAGTTTTTTAATCTTTCAAGCTTTGCTTTGATTTGTCCTCCTCGATGGCCAAGCCAAATGTAGATAGTGTTCATCTGTGGGCTAAATTCTTTGCTCCTACTCAGAATTTTGGATCAGTGGATATACCAGTTGATTGAACTGAGTTCTTCACTATGATGTTACTCAATCCGGCTCACTTTGAATGGGCCAAGAGCTTCTTGATATCTAAAGCTTGGGAAACTATAGTGAAATCTTTCTCTATTGGTTCTATCCCTTACTCGCTGCCATATAAGTGCCTAGTATCCTCCCTTGTTAAATGCTCCAATTACTTTGACTTCTTTAAGAGAGCCAGTCCTAAAGAATCCAATCTTCATATTCATTCCCCAGTATTAGACTCCAGCCAAAGCTTGGACAAACTGGTGTTAGTTGACTCTGAACTAAGGAGAAGTCTGAGGCTGCAGCGAGCTAACAAAGGTTACAAAGGTTTCTTTTGTTTAAACAGAAACTTTCTTGGATGCTCAGCAAAACCCCCTACTCTGTCTTCTAAGGTTATCAAAAGTTTAGGATAATCTTTCTGTAAGGTCTACCCAGCTTTGCTCTCTTATGACAATCTTTCAAGAAGGAAACCTAAGCAAATGATTGCTAAGAAAGAAACTGTTACTAAGAAGACTGAAGACAGTAAGAATAAGCACAATAAAGATGATGATAAGCCTAAGAAGCCCAAGAAAAAGTAACTGCTGTGCTGGGATGAGCGACGAGTCGATTAGCAGTGCGGAGACGCTTTTATCGCTGCCGTTAATTGCGCCGTTGCGCGTCTTCTTCCTCTGTTCGCTGACGGGTCAACTCTGTTTTGTCAGCCGTCGAAATGCTGGATAGTCAAACAAACTTGTCAGCTGTTGATACAGCCGCTGACAAATATTCTCGATAGAGACTTTTCTTCCAAAAACAAATTTTACTCAAGATAAAGTTCAAATTGCTCTTACTCAAGACATATTCTCGATAGGTGACTCTTCAATTTTTAGATAAAAGTTCAAATTGCTCTTACTCAAGATAAAGTCCGAATAACACACTAAACTATTTCTTAGCTCAGTTATCTACTCCCTCTATTTTTTAATTGTTGTCGTTTTGACTTTAAATTTCAACTTTGATTATTTATTTTATTAAAAAAATTAATAAGTATTATATATTTCGTAATAATTTGATTTAGCATTAGAGATATTCGAATTACAACTTAAAATGTTTTACATTCAAACTAATTTTTTTGAATAAAATGAATGATCAAAGTTAGAGATTAAAAATAAACGGCGACCTCAATTTAAGAACGGTGGAGTAAAATGTTATCCGAAATTTTAAGCATAATTCCGGAGTAGTCCAGTAATCTTATACCAGCAGACAATGGTGACAGACAGAAAATCACAGTTAGACCATGCACGCGGACGGCTCTTGCAGATGATTGCCACAAAATTTTCCATCTGAGCGATTAAACAACACGTTTTTGTTACCGGTTCTCTATTCTACCAAGTTAACTAGTTTCGATACACATGCTAACATCTCGATACCCATGCTAACGTTACGATCTAAAAAAACATATCAACTTAAAAAAATATTATATAAAATTTAAAGTTTCTCATTCTTTATCGTAAATTGGCTATGAAAAACCATTAAGTCCTCCTTTCCAATGGACCATTTTTTTTATTTTCTTTGAAATTTAATTATTGCTATGAAATTTGTGTTACAGAAGATCTTCCCGTTTGACACACATGAATTTGATAAGAATCTTACAGAAATTTTAAAGAAATTAATTTCACTTTCATAGGAAAATATATAGAAATGAGAATAATTCATGCGTTCAAAATGGGGCTAAGCCCCTCGTAGAAATGTGGATTTTTTTTGTTTTCTATATTTTTATATGAAATTGAGTTAAAATTCCTATATAATTTTGTAAAATTTGTAAGTTTCGAGCACACCGGCAAGAGCCGAATGCTATAAGCGGTGCTTTGGTTTGGGAGCCAGTTGCGTTGGGTATGGGGTTGTTTTTTTTTTATTTGCCTCAAGAAAGGGAAGCGTGAGTATTTTTTTTAAAAAAAAACTTAGATCCTCTTTGGAACAAAAGAATTTTCCTGATTTCTGTATTTTTCTTTAAAATTGAATTAATTCATGTGAAATTTCTGTAAAAATCCTGCGTTTCAAAGGAGGCATTGAAAGGCAGAGAGGTGTGACCAAGTGAGTCAGGTGCTGGGTGTGAGATCTCAGTGCGATAAACAGTAGGATTTGAGTGAAAGATATGAGAGGAGATATGGTCCCTTGGATTTATAAGAAGCAATATTTTGTATACATTTTATGCTTCTTTAGTGGGAATAATTTGTTGGGTGTACTTAGGAAGGAACTAAATGTAGTTTTTAAAGAGTAAAGATAAAGTTAAAGATAGAGAATAGATATAATAACATCTTGCCGGGAGGAACTCACAATGCATGGCACATTTTTAGCACCATTGGATTATCTAAGTAGTCATGAACTTTCTTTAGTAGAAAAATATTAACTTAAAATTAATATATTAATATTAAAATAAATTTGTTTTGTTTTTCAACAACTTTCTTTAGATCTCATATATTTGTTTCGGATAGTTGTGTTTTGTTAACTAACAATGCTTCAGTGTGGGTTCAAGATTTAGGAGATCCGAAAGAGCTTATCGGTTAGATTTGTAAAACGTGTTTGTTGAGAGATTTCATTCGTTAAATTTGTAAGAAGCGATAACTCTAGGTGCATGTTCCGTGTGCACGTAGTAGAACACATCTCTATTAAGATATTTTATCGTGTGTACGTAGAAAAAAAACTATACTTTTAAGAGTAGCGATTTAAATGCTTGTACTTTAGTTACGTATTTGAACTGAACTCTAACCTACAATTATATGAAACTTTTGTAGTGGGGGTGCACCAGATCGATATTTTACTTTGTTTATTTTATACATATGGATGGATTTGGCCTTATTTCGAAGAGTAAAAAAAAGGGCAGGGTCAATTCAGAAATCCAAACTAATCAGTTGATGAAGCTTGCCCTGGCCGTATTGCTTTAGATGTGGATTGAGTGTCATATCTGGTCACTCAAACCTTTGTTGGATCAAGTTTCTGTTTATCTAATCTATCTTTTTAATATATGTGTTCGGTTAAAGTATAATTTGAATCTCTCCCTCAAATCCATCATCATTTCTATCCGTTTTCAACACTGATACATTACGGTTTTGTTACGTATACGGCAAGGAGTGCAAATGAGTAGTAAGATGGATTGATTTTGATACTTCCGAATGAGACAATGTTTTGAAATATCTGATTTTGACCATTCCCAATGAGACACTGTTTTGAAATCTCTGATTTTGACGATTCCAAATGAGACTGTTTTGAAATCTAACTGGCCAATATCAGTCGTTCGACCTTTCTCGTATAACTCAAAGTGGAACGACCGAGACACGCTGGAACTCAGTAGTAAAAGAAACAGAGGAACTGTGGAACTGCCGCAATTTCCAATTCATTGTGGATTTCTAATGGCCCGGCCCGGCCTTGATAATATAAATGATGGGCCTCTCAGCGGGCGTCGGCCCAATATCCATAGGCTACAATAATCCCATTATCCGACCTGATCCCCACCCACCCACCCCACCCGTTGCAGCGCACTCACTCGTCTCCCTCCGCGCTGCTCGCTCGCCACCACACCATGGCGCTCCTCGCCGTCCAGGGCATGGCCATGTCCTCCTCGGCCGCAACCGTAGCACTCCCCTCACACCACCACGGCGCCGTCTGCGCCTCGTTCACCAACACTTCTTCCTTCGCGCTTAGCGCCGCTGGGTCCCCCCGCGCCCGCGGCAACGCCACACTCGCCACCGCGCTCGCGGCGGCGCCCGCACCTGTGCTTCACGGTAACAACACTGCTCGCTTCCCCTGGTTGTCCTCTCCTCTAATTGTAGATAATATTTTCGCTGGGAACGAATTGGTGTTCTACGATGGCTGAGTCACGAAAGCTGATGGAGTTAGTTTTGAACGTGCTGCTTTAATCATCTCAAGCGTGGGCGGCGGGGTTGAGTGAGCCAATGTTTTCACGCGTTAGATATTAGTTTCCTCAAAATTATAAGCCGTCGAGTAAACATACCACAGTAAGCATGGAGTATACTTCGATTATTTGATAGGATACCTCTACACAATGTGTTTACAAGGTTTTTCTACTACAATTTATAATGATGCTTATGAGGTGATTGGACAATTTAGGATTACTGTCAACAAGTTGAATTTCCCAATGGCAATAATGAATTTCAGAACAGAAATCAAACATACATGTGTAGCATAAAAGAGTTGGGACAACTGTGTTTTTACTTCTACTTTAGAGCTCAATTGTGATTTTACCCTATTTTTTAGGATTTGTAATTTTACCTCTACTATTTGAAAATGAATAGTCCGTTTACCCCTTACTTTTACCACCGTTAACTTCAATCAAAAAAATAATTAAATAAAATAAAAAAAAATCAAATAAATAACAAATGATCTTTGTATCCCTCCCTCCCTCTGTTCTCATCATAACTCAAACATTCATGAAAATTTATATAAATTATACTGAAATTTATCAAATATACCAAAAATAGTCCAAATATTGACAAAATACTTTCGAATATTATGCCGAAATATTATTAGTGTTCATACAAAATAGGGTAAAATTATAATCTCCCAAAAAACAGAGGTAAATCAAGGGTATTTTGTCCTGTAGATGTCATATGTAACACCGTTAAGTTGTTTTAACGGAGTAGGGGTAAATTCCACCTTCACTTTTCAAAACCAAGGACAAAATCACAAACCCTAAAAAATGAGGGTAAAATCACAATTGAGCTTTAACGTAAGGGTAAAAATACAATTGCCCCAAAAGAGTTTGTCTTTTTTTAGCTAAGACCAGCAGTTTGAGCTCAAATTCCTTTTGCTGCCATCACTTAGTGTACTGTGGCAGAGGGGACAAGAAGACGAAGAGGGGCAAAAGGTTCAACC
>BCLH01001935.1:6491-55194 GCA_001602315.1 Zoysia pacifica
CCCCCCCCCCCCCCCCCCCCCCCCCCCCCCCCCCCCCCCCCCCCCCCCCCCCCCCCCCTCAGCCCTTCTCCATTCCCCACCCCGACCCGCCGGCTTGGCGACCACCTTCCCCACGCCTCCATCCCTCTGTTCCTTGCTCGCACCTGACCGACGGTACGGCAGCTCGAGGATGAGGCGATGCGGCGCGGCGGCCCGAAGACAAGGTGAGACGGCGCGTCGGCGCTGGTGACTAAATGAAGTGCTCCACATCAAGCTTGAAGCCTGGTCATGGAGGACGGCGACCCCGACAGCCCCCCGCCAGCGTAGCCCCGTACAGCGAGCCCCAACCCCCACGCCCCCCCCCCCCCCCCCCCCCCCCCCCCCCCCCCCCCCCCCCCCCCCCCCCCCCCCCCCCCCCCCCCCCCCCCCCCCCCCCCCCCCCCCCCCCCCCCCCCCCCCCCCCCCGAGCGCCGCCCCACCCGGCGAGCTCCGACCCCGACGGCCTCCGACAGCCTCCCACAAGCGCCACCCCGCCCGGTGAGCTCCAACCCAACAGCCCCCTGCCAGCGACGAGACGAAGGAAGAGAACAGGCAATGAATGAGAGGTAGCAGCGTAAAATGATCAGTTGGGTTGGTTTTCGGTTTCGAGTCTAAAACGACTCTTTTTATGGCACAGAGGGGGTAGATAATAAAATAGATGGATCTGATTCACTGCTATAGAATTGGTAAACAGTACAAACCCACATCAACAGTTACGGATTTCATTATAAGCAGGACGGATCCATTATTGTTTTTAGCATTAACTATTGTAGCAGTCATGCTACAGTGTTCATCTTTAATATTAAAGACAATTTGGACCTGTCAAGATGCAGAGGCGGACGAGGCTTGTCGCATAAAAAGATCATTTTTTGACTTTCAACTTTTAAGTTTGATCACTCGTTTTAATTAAAAAATTTGTGAAAATATAATTTATTTTTTTTGAATTATTTTATGATTAGAAATACTTTAAGTATAACTTATTTTTTTATATTTAAAAAATTAAATACGACGAGTGGTCAAACATAGTTTTTAAAAGTGAAAAAATAATCTTTTTATGGGATGGATAGTAACAAATATGGAGGCAGCTGCGCAAACACTGTGGTTGTTTCATGTGGTTTCCAACGCCCTAGGTAAATGCCCCACCAGAGGCCTGATGGGTGCGGTGCTAATTTTTTCATGTGGGTGCGAGTGCAAATCGAAAAATTTCGTCCTCGTTTGTCATTCAGGTATCTCACCCAATCTAAACCCAACCCGTTGGTATCCTAGCTACCTGGGCCACGGACGAAGCCCACGATCAGAGGAAGCCCATGGTGCTACGAAAAGCCCATCGACTGACAACCTCTCTCTAGCACGCCGCGCGCCCGATCGGTAGCAAGCGCGCGAACACCTCCGGGAGTTGTCTCATTCACGGCGACGGCGGCGGCGCCTCCTGACGCTGGACGGGAGCTTCCATCCTTCTCCTCACCGGTGCCGCCCATGCCTCCTTCCCTCCTGCGAAGGGTGCCGTACGCACTCACCGATCCTGTCTACAGTGTTAGGGTTTGCTTTTGTGCTTCTCTTGTGCGGGCTAGGGGCGGCTCAGAGCCATGCCTATGAGTGCGACGGTTTAGGGCTCACGGCATGAAAAGTCCAATATTTTTTTTTCCTCTTCACCGTAGGCTCAGCTGCCATTCTTTTTCTTTTGCCTTCTGCTCTCTTTATTCCGGCCTGTTTTGACCTCTCTTCTAGCCCGAGCCCCAGCTATCCCCCGCCTCTCTGTCTCTCTTCACACGAACCCAACAGCAGAACAGTATCATCTCACAACATTTGCTCCAAGACACGACCTTGCTGCACAATTATAGTAATCTCTATGTGTTTCTCTCGAAGTAGAATCTAAGTATGACAATTTCCTAATGGGAGGATCGTTTCCTATGAAGTAATATATAATTTTTGTCTGATCGTCAGAGCCTACTCTGGGTCATGATTTTTGCTCGTATATTTGTTTGTCTAAATTCTTACAATTGTTCCCTTTGTAATTTTATGTGCTCTTGTACTTGTTTGATATTTTTTTAATAGAAGAGCAAGAGCAGCAACTCAAATTTAGCTTTCATATGTTGAAAAACAAGAAAATTGGTTTTCAAGCCTCTATAATTCTAGATGTGAGATAGCTTTGACAGCAATAAAAGAGATATTCTAGTTAAAAAAAAGTTCTGTGAAGTACAATTTAGAGTTACCTAGAGATAATAATATATATATTTCAGATAATAATAGTAATTTTTTTTAATTATATGTATAATATATTTACATAGTGTTAAGGGCCCACTCACTTAGTTCGCGGCGCTGGTGCAGGCGCGCGATTACGGTCGAGGAGAGTAAGGTGCAGCTTATAATTAGTTATTCTAGATGTCGCACTGGTTGTCTTGGTTGCTTCCGTGGCTCCAAATTTACAATGGAGCGTGGACGTGGAGTCCTGGAGGCAATTGAGACACGTCGTAGCCTACGCACCTGCACTGGGGCTAGGTTGGTTGCAGATATGTGTAGCTTGAGTTGCTATATAAGCAATTTGCAATTGTAATGACATGAGCAGTTTGTTATATACAGTTTTACACACTTCATCCTTAAAAAAGTGTCACTGTGATTTCAAATTTATTCGTAAAAATTGTCATTCTCAATTTTCAATATAATACTCTCTATATTTTTCTCATTTTTTTACTTTTCTCGTCTCCCTACTTTTTTTTTCTTTTCTTAATCCTCGTGCGCACATGATGCAACTTTTTTGTGGTGGACGGAGGGAGTAGAAGTTATTGAATTTAAGGAAGGGTACAAGATTGCAATTAGAACTGAAATGGTGTGAGCTTGCAAGTTTGGTCGAACATCCGAACATGGCATGTGCGCTAAGCTGAGGGCCAGATATGGTAGGGACTGTTGCAGCCTGACGTGAATGCAGAGCATTTTTTGACGTCTCCTTGATTCTGATTAATGTTTACAGTATTTAGCTGGGGGGGCTAGTGCCAGATTATCTGTATCAAAACCTACAAGCCGTACAAGTAACATGGAAACAATTTCATCTCCACAATTAGTACCATATTTTGTGCAAAACAGTTCCTGAACACTTTTCATCTGTTCCTTGATTCAGTTGTAACGCTGATTCATTATTACTGTACCTCACTGACAATTATCACGTGTTCTTGAGCCCTGCGTTCTGAATTCTGATGATCCAGTGGCAGATGTTCAGCTGTCGTCGTTTCAGGACATTTTCCTCCTCCGTGGTGCTGCATCCCACGGCTCGGGAAGCGCGATTTTCTGGCTGCAGGGGGGAGATTCCTGGAAGGTGTGCACCAGTCATATCAACTTGTCCCTCTGAATCATCTGAGTGCTCCAACTGACAGAGCTGTGTCCGTTTCTTTCTTCCCCTGTCATCGCTGCTTATGATATCACGCCATGAACCGCTCCTAGTCACTGGACAACATGCGTGGCTTTCTGTGCGTTTGGATTCTTCCAAGGGGTTCTGCTGGTGTTATCATGCCTTTGGTTTGTCGGCCAGTAGGCAGGCACCTTATCTGCTTTACAGCTTGCACCGATGGCCTGCTGGTTCTTGCGTCCTCAATTTTCTTCTGCACTTAATTTTTTTTATTTCAAGGACTATGTTAATTGATAATATGATTTGCTTATGCTGATTGGTTCCTCTGTGTTTGTTTTTTTTTAATTTTCAAGAGCCGTGCTAATTGATATGGTTTTATACTTTCTTTGGTTTTAAATTTTTGACATCATTGACTTTTAACATCAATTTTATTATTTATTTTATTTAAAAAATTTGTACAAAGTTGACGTTAGAAGTCATCATCAATTTTATTATTTATTTTATTCAAAAAATTTGTACAAAGTTGACGTTAGAAGTCATCGGTGTTAATATTTAGATTACGAGATTTTATTATTTTAATTATGTTGATATGTATTATAGTATAAAATATTAAATAATAGTTATATTTATGAAATTTTATAAAATTTTATAATCCTTTAAAAACTCTCTCATTTGAATACTTATTAAGATTTTTTTATCTGAATTCTCAAAATCCTAAAGTTTCAAACGGCACCTCAGACTTCGTTCCTGCGATCCGTCGTGATCTTTGGATTCTTGCTACCTCTAGCGCCTTCTACCAGCTACTGCAATGCTGTCGTGCCGTGCTGCACCGGTGGATAGATAGGGCTTCTTTGCTCATAGAAATTGTACAAAAAATTTACAAGAATCAATTTAATTTTATAGAAAAAAATATTTAAAAAAAATTCCTTAAATCCGAAGGAGCCCATATTTTGCTCGGTCCTTTTCAGTAGCAACAAGCCAACGACAGGCAAGAACCGTCATCACTCGTCGAAGACCTAGCTTCTACTGCCGTTTCAGTCCATCCTTCCCTTTACTGAAAGCTCATTCTTTGTCCGTAGCAACTAGTGATACTTTGTACTAGCATCTGCCTGATCTGGTTTTGATCAAATGTCCATTTTCTGTTATTTTTAATCGTTTGCAATCATTTTTCGTTGCTTGATTTGCTTGGGTAACCCTTTTTTTTTATACAGAGAGAGGAGATTGCTTGGGTAATTCGATTGTACATTATGACTGCATGGGCGTGCTTGGGCTACAGACATGAACGTGGCCTGTTCTGCTACTATCGTCTATGGAACTTTGTGGCACTTTTTCTTGAAATGCTTTACGCCCACGTTATTATGGGCTCGACTAGCAGACCATATTAGAACATCATCGGAATCATAATTCAACATATTATAGAACTAACACTAGAAAATTTGTGCAACAATTGCCGCGCATATTTTTGTTGTGCACCTCTAGTTAAAGCAGTATATTTTAAATTTATTATTTAACAAATAAAAGTATAGTTGTGTTGATATGGATAATAAAGTTCTATAAACATATACTCTAGCTAAAAAAACAAGTTATCAACATGGTCTTTAAACTATAAGTGTGACTTTTGTTATAAAAAAATATTTAATAAAAAGTAGCATCGGTACACTTTTAATAAAGTATTTTTAAAACAAATTATTTCTAATTTTGTAACTTAATAAATTTAAAATTATTTTTAATTTATATTGACAATGTTTGATTAAAACATTGCGTCTAAAGCTACTATTTTTTTAACCGAAGTTGTAAGCGGAAAAAAAATTGAATCTTAGTTCTCATAGTAATCAAAGAGCATTTTTAGGAGATAAAACAATTTAAGTTATGTAAATATACATTTTTATAATATATAAATGTCTTTAATTGTAGCATATACTTGTGAGACATAGAAATAGAATAAATTTATAAAAACTCTTATATTTTTTGAATTAGTTCTATTGAATCTATTGCAAAAGTAAATTTGATTTAACAAAACAGTTACAGTTAATTTTTTATATTTATGTCATTATCCATGTGTACTATCACATACTCCCTCTATTTTTAAATTATTGTTTAGTATTGATTTTTATTATTTTACTATCTATGTAAAAGACTGTGACAGAATAGCATATGAAACTAAAAAGTTAGGGGATAGCACGACCGTTTATGCCTGCTCTCGTCGAGTAGAAGCATGTTTTTACGTTGATCGGAGAAAGTATTTTTTTTCTCTTTTCTAATACACTGCTAGATTTTAATCCGACAGTTAATATTTTTTAGAGTGACGTGCCGCAACGAGAGTTGAGAAAATGCTTTTGCTTTAATATATAAAGATATGTGTCACATCACAGCCAGCTCATATGACATAAGAATATGGGTTCTCCGTCCATTTAATATGTTCAAGCATTTCGTGGAACAAGATCCTTTGCTGTAATACCTAGGCATTAGCAGTGACTGACATATGAATTCAGGCTGTCATACACAGCTAATGCCTAGGCATTACTGCATATGATATGCATCTGCATTTCGTTTCATTCACACTAAAATTGTGCTAGGAAATGGACCCCACTCCATGCCTCTAATCTCAAGCTGTAGAACTTGCTAAGCCGAAACCATGCATGCCAACCACGAGGGCACTAACAAAACAAAACGGCAGTTCATGTCATTAAGCCCAAACCGTAGCAATAACCATGTGCCAACGTGAGGGAATTAACAAAATACAGTGTAGAACGGGAGCTTGCATTTCAACAGCTCGATCGACAGCACGTGGTCCATATGCCAATTTAGTTGCTCAAGTGGATCACAAAATGATGTCAGACATAATATCCAGAAGCGTTTACTTCGTGTCTAACAAACCTAGTGTCGTAATAAGCGGGTGGATTCATAGGCAGTGAGAACGAAGATTGGCCAAAGTCCACCGACGGGCACGAGGCAACCGATCGACGACCGCCGCCAGCCGTATGTCATGGGCGCCGAGTCGGAGCCCCTGCCTGTCCGCCCCGCCGCCGTCGTCGTCCTCGTACCCGTTCCAGGCGCAGGGCCACGTCTCGCCGATGCTGCTCCTGGCGCGGGTCCTCGCCGCGCGCGGCGTCGAGGCTACCCTCGCCGTGCCTGACTTCGTCCACCACCGCATCGTCGGCGCCAGCCAGGGGTACGGAACCGACGGCCCCGGCGTGGAGCTCGCGTCTATCCCTAGTGGCGTCCCTGATGACGGAAACGGTGAACCCCCGGGCTTCGCAGGTTTCGCGCACGCCAGGGAGCACACCATGCCCGAGCGGCTGGAGGAGATGCTGAATCGGCGCGCGTTGACGGCTGGCCGTGGCGTAGCGTGCCTGCAGATCATCGACGTCCTGGCGTCGTGGGCCGTCCCCGTCGCCGAGCGGTGCGGCGTGCCGGCTGTGAGGTTCTTGCCCGCGATGCTGGCGACCTACCGCGTCGTGGCGGCCATCCCGGAGTTCATCGCCAAGGGGGTTGATCTATGCATTGACTACAGTAGTTTGAAGAAACCGAAAAACAAAAAGTACACGGCATCTTAATTGTAAGGCCGGCACACGTCTCAGCTACTCGCCCATTCCGGTATGCGCACGTGAGTGAAACTTGTGATGTTATGAATTGGACACGAAAAGTTTTGAAGATGACGATCCATCACGTTTTGGTTTGTTGACAAACGTGCAGGAATCTAGAGCAGTTGAGGCCAACGTCATTTCGTGACTGATTAGTCGTATACTGTAGTTGGCATCGAATTTGCAGATGTTCAAACTTATAGCTTCGTCAAAGAAAGAATGAAACGTGCGGCACACGAGCGTTGCTAGCTTCTCCGTCCATGGCATAAGACCTCGGACTTGAGTGTCAATGCCGGGAAAGAGATGACCACGCTATCGACGAATACTCGAGTGTCCATGGCACCTGATCGCGCCGATCCACATGCAGAGAGCACAGAACACGCGGTTATGTCTGCTTAGCCCACCAAACGGCAGCCCGTGCTGCAGCGCGCCATCATTTTCCAGGCAGCTCAGGGAGACATCACTCCGATGCTCTCCACTCCAGCGGCGCGCCCTCGCTGGCCGCAGAGTAGGACGAGCAAGGAAGCAGTGCCCATCACCACCCGTTCACGGCCTTGTCCTGGAAGACGTCGGTAGCCGACATCACCTGCGAAGACAGGGGTTCCATGACTAGCAGTCGCTTGGGGTCTGCGGCGGAGAGAGGCGGCCCGAGAAGAAGGACGTGCGATCAACAACGCGGACGGACGGTACACTGTTTCATGCACTGGGCGTACCTGGCTACGCCACTGTTGCAAGTTTGGTGGAACATAGCTTGTGCGCAAGCTGAAGGCCAGTTACGGTCGGGACCGTTGCTACTAGGCCCGCGATCTGCTGTATCAGTGTTCATACTTACATGGCCTGAAGAGTCTGGCGTGAATGCGGAGTATTTTGACGTCTCCTTGATTCTGATTAATGTTTATTTAGCTGGGGAGCGCCTAGTGCCAGGTTACCTCTTCTGTATCAAAAAAATACAAGTCCTGCCCTATTAGCAACATGTAAACAATTTCATCTCCACATTAAGTAATAGAGTACCATATTTTGTACAAAACAGTATCTGAACACTATCTTCATCTGTTCCTTTATTCAGATGTACTCCAGCGCTGCTTCAGTGTTATTGCAAGTACTATACCTCACTGAAAATCATCACATGTTCTTGAGTTCCGCGTTTCTGATGATGCAGTGGCAGACGTTCAGCTGTCGTCAATTCAGGACATTTCCTCCGTGGTGCTGGTGCTGTATCCCACGGCTCGGGCAGCGCGATTTTCTGGCTGCAGGGGAGAGATTCCTGGAAGGTGTGCACCAGCCAGATCAACTTGTCCCTCTGAATCATCTGTGAGTATATCTGACAGAGCTGTGTCCGTTTCTTTCTTCCCCTGCCATCGCTGCTTATGGTGTCATGCCGGGAACCGCTTCTAGTGGACAGCATGCGTGGCTTTCTGTGCGTTTGGATTCTTCAAAGGGGTTCTGCTGATTCGTGCCTCTGCGTTGTCTGGCAGTAGGCAGGCACCTTATCGTCTTTACAGCTTGAACTAATTGTCTGCTGGTTCTTGCGTCCTCAATTGTCTTCTGCGCTTGTTTTCTTTAATTTTAAGGACTCTCCTAATTGATATGATTTGCTTCTGCTGATTGGTTTCTCTGTGGTTGTTTTTAATTTCAAAAACCCTGCTAACTGATATGGTTCTCTTCTACTAATCGATCTTCATAAAAAATATCTGGAAAATAATTCTATTTTAAGTTCATTGAGACATGTTGATTCTCCAGATGTGAGCTCTGATCAAACCAAGCCTGTGGAGTAGAACTAAGGATCTGACAAGGAGCAAACTAGCCCCAAAAAAGTAAATGATGGAGTAACAGAGAAGGGGACCTTAATTTGAGGAGAGAAATGACCGAACTTAAGTCAAATTTCTCGTTTCCATTTCTTGTTTTTTACAGCCTTCGCTTGCACAGAACCCAAATCGAAAAGGAAAATAAAAAGGCAGCTAACTAGAACTATATACACGATTCATAGACTATTTTCCATCCTTGATGCATCAGAAAAACACAGGGATCTCTTTGTGCACAATCCTGAGAGCCCAAATCCAACAGCTCTCCTGGCTCCGACCGTCGCTTGAGGCCGCACGTGCATCCCATGCCATGATTCATGATCCCCGTTACCATCCCCATGTCTCGTCTAAGCCTCTGCTTCTGTCGTTCGAACGATCACCTGGCCTCAGACCCTTTCATGATCCTCAGCTTCTTGCAGGACGAGACGAACATACTGCAACCACAAGCACGAGCGCTAATCAGACTCCTGTAACTCAAAGACGCATATCCAGATCTGAACATGTGGATCCGATGATGCTACTTACTACCAGGGCACGTCTCCCACGAGCATGAGGTCGCCGTCCTTGTCCTCGTAGGCGATGGCGTGCTGGCGATCCCCGCCGCCGACGCTCTCCGCAGAGGAGGAGGTCTTGGTGAAGAGCGCGTCCAGCGCCTCCCTGAGCTCCCGGTACCCGGTGTACGTCCGCAGGTCGACCTTCCGGAGGTACGGCGCGCCGTCCATGCTCACCTTCACGAACAGGCCTCCCGGATTGTGCTGCTGGTCGGCCTTCTTGGATGCTGCCGCCGCGGCTGCTTGGAAGGTGTGCTTCCTGTATGACTTCACCGGTGGCCATCCCACCACTTGCGCCCTGGAGAAAAAACGACCAGCTCGGGTTAGCTCGTGCCCTCTGAACCTGACGCTCTGTTTTGTCATGCGGCTCATGCCAGTATGTGATGAGGACTGAGGAGCGGGAGGTGGGCGCGTGAGCTTACTTGGCCGGCGCGGCGGCGTCCTGGTCGTCGTCGCCGGCAGCCAGGCCGGTCCCCGAGGCCTTGCTCTCGGCGTCGTCGAGCGCGCGCTTGGCCCCTACCGACGGCGACGGCTTCTTTGGCCGGGTGTCGCCGTCGCCGTCGCGGCGGCTGCTGGTCCCAGGCAAGCCGAGGCGTAGCTCGGTCGCGCTGAGGGTCTCGTCGTCGATCCCCATGGATGAAATAACGAAATGAAGCTTTGCGTGTGGGGAAGAGATGGTTGGTTCTGCTCCGCGTGTGGCTAACTATATAGGGGTGGTTGCGAGGAGGCTTTCACGGCGGACCGATGGTGGCCGGTGGGGGACCGGGGGGCGCGCGATTTTAAAACGGGCGCGCGTCAGCGGCGCGGGGGACAGGAGGGCGCTGGCGGCGGGCCGCCTGCCTGGGCCCCGCCCGACAGATGGGACCGCGGGTTCTGGATGGGATGGTGGCGAGATTCCTTGCCGGGCCACGGACGGTTGGGCAAGAGCAGCCCACGTGGTGTGCGGGGCCCACCTGCCTGTGGCAGCGTGAGTCCAACCGGCGCCCGGCACGTATCACGCGGCGGGTGTGCGGGCTCCGTTTCGCGCGTGCGAAGATCGAGCTCGTGTAAAGAAAGGAGTGGGTTAGGTTATTAGCGGCGATAGCGTTACGTGTTTGAATAATGCTGTGCATATACTCCTACAGGCGATGCGATGATGCTGTCAGACAATGCTTCAAGGTCTGCCTGCATACCGACATGGGGGATGGGGCCTCGTTATATGATTCCCCGGTTGGACGGTGTTTCGCAACGACCGGGCGAGCAATCTTGCCTCTTCCTGTGGTCGCGATTAAAATACTGTTCCTCTGTTTTAAAATATAAATATTTTTAAATTTAATTAAAGTCAATAATATTTAACTTCTATCGATAATATTTAAAAAAATTACATAATTTTTAATATAAAAAATAATTTTTATAAAAATTTATTTAATGATGAATTAAAAAATATAATTAGAGACAAAGTAAAACACTACGATTCGGCCACGCGCTGCTTCGTCTCTGCGACGGCGTCCTCATCAAAGGATACCACTGATTCCGAGATGCCACCCACTTGAAGTCCCTCGTGCGTACATTTTCGTAGAAGCAAAAAGTTCTTGGAAACACTCACCGCGAAGGATCCCAGCCTTTCCTTCCGCTCCGCTTTGCGTGTGCCACCAGCATGCCTCATCGGAGCGAAACACGGGCGGTGCGAGCGCATGATTACGCGGTTCGGAAAGTCCTCAACAAAGCTAATCAACTGATTCTAAAAAAAAAAAAAACAAAGCTATTCAACGATCGGCTTTATATGCAAGGGCAATGTCCCCACGTTAATTTGGACGCGAAAATTAGCAAAAGTATTGTATTGTTATGGCATGTACTCGCTACTCAGCAGAAAAAATATTAGCGAGAATATTAATAACACAGGTACATCGCCGCCGTAAAACAGAACTTTACGGAGACGCGCGTATGGCGTATGATATGATCGGCTGGGCATACTCTACCGGCCACTGGTTTTTGACGCGTACGGCAACAGGACGATCCAGGCCAGGCACGCGAACGTGGACGCTAAAGCGGTCGGTTAGGCCGCTGCTCGTCCTCCACCTCCTCCCAATCAATCAGTTGGAGGTGACGGAGAGCGCGGAGCGCGTCAACTTGCCGGGCAGGTGACGGACGGCTACTCAGCTATAGCTGGTTGTCCCCTCGACCGTCCGTGCGTGCGTGCGCATGCGAGCTGGCCACCAACCGCGAACGCAACGGCACCCGTGCGTGCGTGCACGGACGGGTAGCGTAGCGCGGCGCGAGTAGCTGTCGATCTCCTTTTGTCCCGGAAAAGACACGACCGGCGGGCCGGCACCGGCACCTTCGTCATCATGCTGCTGGCGCTGCTGGCTGGCTGGCCCCGATCGGTCGGGAGGGAAGAAAGCCGGGATGATCGGCGCGCCCGCCGCGCGCGCGCGCGAGCTTGGAATGGGACCTCGAGAATACGAGATGTTGCGAACGGCGGTGTTGGGTTTATTCGTCCGTGGGATCTGAAGGGAGGAGGGTGGCTCCAAGCTCCAGCGCGCGTCGCACGTGCACGCGGCTCAGCCGCCAGGCAGCAGCCCTCTCTCTCCCACGCACGCACGGGCGACCGACGGGTGGTGTGGCCATGCGCGCGGCCCCGCCCGACGGACGTCCCCGTCGCACATCCAGAGGATTTCGGTGATCATAAGAAGACGCGTTCGTGATGCTGCGTATAGTTATAGTTTGTTAGTGTGCACAGTGTTGAGGTGTGTGTAAGTTGTTGTACGTACATACAATTGTAACTAGTATAATTGATGCAGCTGCAGTATGATTGGATGACTAACTTCATGGATGAGCTAGGATCCGGACTTGCAAAATTTGGAAGCGAGCCTGGCTGCTGGGAGACATGAATCACATCCGTTTTCTCCGGATATGCAAAATGAAATTAAAAAGGCGGTATTAGTAAATAGTTGATTTATTTAAAAGTGTATTAGTATATATTAAAGTAGATAAAAATATCTAAAATGAAAGTAGAGGCTGTTACTTAAAAAAGTTAAATATTAAATAATTTATTTTTCCTATTTTTAACTCATATGATTTAGATTCCTACGAACAACGAAATACTATCTTTTTTCAACAAGTCAATCAATTAAATAAACTATTCTATATATCATCCGGATGACTTATAGTGAATCTGTATCACCAAATATAAATCAGATTCAATCATCCGGTCAATCAACCAAACCTTTTGCAGTTTTCGGATGCGGGCACAACCAGCTGTTCCGAACAGTCCCTGGAGCACTAAGTTTTTCTGGAGAAAAAAAAATTGCGACAGACCGTCCGCAAATGACATCCGTGCGGACGCAGCCTAGATTTGACACTCGTGGATATCCAACGGCAGCAGAGCGCTCGACAACGTAGATTGCATCGGCTCCGCACCGATGGTATTGCGCGTCAGATGATCTGAGGAAGCCACGCGTCACAAACCTGGACTGGGTTCGCACGGGGTTCCTATGCGGACGGTATCCACGTGTAATTTTTTTCCCCCGTTTTTGAACGGAAAGGAAAACCTCCATGCATGGGCCTGATTATTCGCAGGGCCAATCTTCAGAGCTTGATGGGCCGTCCGCGGCATGGGGCCTAAACTCTGCAGTACAATAGGTCCAAGTGGTATAAGCGCAGGCCTGGGCCTTTTTCACATGATGCAAGTAATGGCCGTCTCGCTCTCTTCCTCTCTTCCATTCCACTGATTTAAGGCCTTGTGGTCTTCCACTAATTTTTTGCAAACAGCCTACTGTAAACTCTATCGCCATGGAACAAAAAAAAAAGTGAAACATAGGTTTTGTAACGGAGGTAGTACCTTACTGTTAAATGAAGAGAGGCACTAATTAATTTCTATCTCCATCCTTTATGAAAGCCACGAGATGGGTCTAGAAAATTCAAACAGTACTCCCTCCGCTTTTATAGTTCTTAAATTTTTTACAACATTTGGGTCAAAAATATTGGAAATATAAATAAAAAATTAAATTGTTATGTTTCAAAATAAGAAAAATTATATAATTAAATTTTTCTTAAAATAGTTTTATAACAATATACACATGTCACTTTTAAATAAAATTTATAAAAATAATACTCTCTACATCTCAAAATAAATGAAGTTTTAAACTTCTTAAATTAACGTTTGATCATTTGTCTTATTAAAAAAAATTATAAAAATATAAAAAAACAAATCAAATTTAAAGTACTTCTGCCAATGAATCATTTCATAATAAAATAAATAATATTTTTACAAATTTTTGAATAAAACGAATGGTCAAAAGTGATGGTTGAAATTCTAAAAACACACTTATTTTGGGGGCAGCGGGAGTAAAAGTTAAAGTTGTATCTTATAGACTGCGTCGTTATTTAAATCGATAAAAAATTATGGAACCGAAGAGAATAGTTTGTCTTTTGGCAAGAATTGGAGACAATTGATTCATACTACCGAAATCCACGCGTCCCTCTCAAAATTTTTCAGGTTCACCGCTCAGTTTGTCGACCGATTTTTGAATCTTTAAAATTTTTAATCAAAAATCGGTCGTCCGGTGTAACCAGACTCGGTTGGTTTTTATTGGTTTTGTAAACCTTGGTACCCCCTGTGCTCTAATTGGCGAGCGAATCGAGTGAACGCAAACACAGGCTACAAAATCAGAATGATTCGGGACCAGCTGTAAAAAAAAAAATTGGAACCAACCAAACGTTCGGAATGAGAGATCTGGTAAGACTGGATCCATTTGTTAAGATTTTGCTTGGAACATAAAAATTTCATAGGAATTGCACAACAATTTTAGGGGAACCAAATTCGTTTTTCTACATAAATAGCATACTGACTGTAGCAAACAACATTGTTTTACATTTTTGTTGGGTTGGTTCGTGTCTCAATTTACTTGTAATTTTAGCATTTCAGTAGATTCATTGAATATTTTATGCATTAAAAAATGCCATATATCTAGACACCTAAAAACTAAAAACTTGTTAAGGATTACAACTAAATTGGGACGGAGGGAGTAGGTGACAACATGATTTGTTTCCGATCTTTCTAAGAGCAACTTCAACAGATAGTTTAAATTTGAGTACCTAAATTAATATTTAGGTAATTGCTAAATTGGTATAGGTAGTAAAAAAATTCACAACATCAACAGGTTTCTAAATACACATAGACAAAAAAAAAATTAAATTAGCCATATCATCATAAATTATAGATTGTAAATTGTTTTTAGTAAGATTTTTGAGTATAGATTAACCTAAAGCATTGCTATATGTAAGTATTGGATTTAATAAAGATAGGAATAAGTAAATTTTAAATATTCATATAGATATTTGTTGAACTGTTGTTTTTTTACTTTAAATACCTAATTTTTTTAAAGGTCAACGCGGGAAGGGAGGAGTTTTCCCACCTGATATTTAGAGGACCTTCACTTCTTCAATTAATTTCAGTGGTTAATTTTTAAAAATTGATACTAGATTTACTATTTTTAGTACCGAGTTCATTATTTTAATACATTTGATTAAGTATTTTTTGGACGGTTGTAGTTAAATCAAAGCATTGTAATATCTATTAATGAAAATGGAGTGGCTGTGATGGTTTAGGTACCGCCGTAATTGGCCCCATCGTTTCTCCTCGCCCCCTCGAGGAGTCGTTCAGCAGCGCTGCCAGCGCGCGTTGCTATCTCGTTCGGCAGCGTTGCTAGCGCAGCCACGTCCAGGCTTCTCTCCTCCATGGCCGTGGCCACCGCGTTTAGCAGCGCCACTAGCGTTGCGCACAGTCCATGGAGCTCCTTCACCACCCGGCACCCGCTCTTCCAAAGCCGGCGGCGTCGCGCACGCCGTGCGGAGATCCGTGAAAATGAAACCCGACCGGTCGGCGAGACTGCAAGTCAATTCCATCGGAGAATGAAACCACGAGGGAAAAAGCCTAGGAGATTGGAAGCTCGGGATCTCTCTGATTTGAAATTCATCGTTCGTCTCCTTATTTTTTGTGGCGAGGTGAGATCCCACCGGTTCGTTCTCTGATTTGAAGTTTCGAGATTGGATCGGATCATGAGAGCATTAGAGATCGGAGGCTTGCAGATTCTTCTTACTTCTGTTTATTAATTGTTGTCGTTGTTAATTTTTAACATCAATTTTAATAATTCGTCTTATTAAAAAAATATTCAAATATATAAAATTATAAGGTATGATTAAAATACATTTAATAATAAAGTGAATTATAACAAAATATATAATTTTCATCAAACTTTTTAAATAAGACGAATAGTCAAAATTGAAATTAAAAGTTAACGGCGACAACGATTAAAGAATGAAAGGGCGATTATTACCGGATTTGGCAGTACTCTAGTAGGATTTGGATATAACATTGACTGTATCAATATGAAGGGACAGTGAGTTTCATTAACCCATACAAACAAACAAAAAGAGGGATCAACGATCCCCACCGCTAATTACTATGTAATCCATTCACATTAGCGTTGATGTTGCCGTGGACGTAACTAAACACATGTTGAAATTTTAAGTAATTAAAAAGAATTCCACAGGAATTACTATAATTTTATAGGAAAAATGTAGATTTGGAGAAAATTTATAAGGTTCAACGGATCTCAATTTAATTTCAAAATACCAATCTAAGATTAGGAAAAAAACTTCTACGTTTGGAATAGATATAACTCACATCCATAAATCATTATAAACTATCAATAAAAAGAGAAAATATGGGGCTCCTAGATCGATTAATTTTCTCAAAATTAACGAGACTCATCCCTTCGATGGGGTTGTTTCAGCGGACCAAAGCGCGCACTCTCGGGGTGGAGGGTCTCCTGGCGGTCAGATTAGCATATAGGTTGAAAATGGCCGGAAAAGTATCTAAACTATTTCTCTTGATGGAATAAAAAAAGAAAAGTCAAAAACAGAAATGAACGAAATAAATATGAAGTATAAAAAACGAACCAATCTAAACGGGATATGTTGGAATCGGTACAAATATTTTAATCAGAAACATCGATGTTATAGTCCTACATCTTTTTCTAAATTATTACCCATTATATCACATTGCATAGCACAAAAAATTAAAGCACTGCTACCTGCGTCTCATTAGAAGTTTATTTCTAACTTTTATTGATTGAAGCTTTGACTAACAATTTTTATAGATTTGATTAAATTAAAAACCTAATATTTGTATTTTTAAATTTATAAAAAATACTTTTATAATATATATAATTTATTTTATTAAAATTAATTAAATTTATTAAAATTATTTATCAAACTTATAATCAATAAAACTTATAAATGACTTAAAAATAAGCTTGTATTGAGATGGAGGGAGTAAAAAACATATCATCCCAATACTCAGTTAAATGCCCTTGCATTTTCTTGCAAGGATTTGGACGCATCAGATCATACGCGTGTAGGAAAACTTGCTGCCACCTCGAAACCACAGCCTCAACGCCCACCCTGTGAAGTAATTGCCGTGCGTTTGGCCTTCTCGACACCAGGACCTGCGATGACCGATTCAAATATTTTTCACCCTTGCGCACAGCAGAGATGCAACACGCCGTCGGCAGCTCAGGTTGAGTTTGGTACGGTTCGATTCTTTAATTAGAAATGTTTAATTTTAATTTGAAAACGTTTATGATTCAAAAATAAAATTATTTTAAAAATTGTTTGGCAAATTTTAGTAATTTAGATTCAGAAAACGATTAGAAGTATTAAAATGACTAATATACCTTTACATGTATTAATATTAAAAATATTAAAATAATTTTAGAGAACTTTAAAAAGTAATGGAACAACTTTAAAAACTTTTAGAAATAACTTGGAGTGCATCTGTACGAAGAGCTCGATAAAAAGAGTCTCACGAAACAAATTTGAAAAACTTTGAAAATTTGAAAATTTGAGGTAACTTTTTATGAATTCATATGATTAACCATTGTAAAGAGTAAAACTTTAAAAATTAATAAAATAACTTTAAAAACTTTAGAAATAACTTAAAAACATCTATAAGAAAGTTTGACGAGACCAAACTAACCAAAACAACTTTGGAAAGATTTAGAAACCTGAAGAAACTTCTTTGAATTCTCATTGTAAAGGATAAAATAGTAAATGGCAACCGTTTTATGATTGCAACACCTAAAAAGTCGATTAACCGTTGCAAGGCAAAAAACCGAATGGATTCAACTGGATTTGACGCTGAAACGATCGGTAGTTTTATGTTTTGGCTCTGTTCCAGCTGATTGAGTCCAAAACCGAATCGTTTCAGACTGCCAAAAGGCACCCTCAAGCATTGAACGTCGCTACCGACGAACACCGTAAACCTCGCCCTCGTGCGCCGATCTTCGACAGATCAATGCAGATCTAGCTATGTTCCAAACTTTCCAGCTTCAGGTGCATGTTATCCATCTACACGTTCTCTTTAATCCCGTATTTCAAAAACAGGATAAAAACAAATTGTTTTTTTTATGAAACATCGTATAAATGGATGGAAAATATCAAACCATTTTTAATCTCGTTTCTATTTTTATTCATTCTATTTATTGCTTTTTTTATTTCATCATGTGATTCGCAAATATAGGAACGGAAGACGGACAAAACGTCCAGTTTTCAGCCCTACCACCATCGCGCGCCCGTGCGAACGCGGAAAATTTTGGGGTTTTGGACTTTGGAGGGCCGCCGCGCGCGTCTCCCGCCAAAAGGCTCCGTCCCCCCGCCTCACCCGCGTGGTCGCCGCCGCGGCCGAACCAAACCGTGGAGGCGTGGAGCGGCCTGGAGCGCGCGCTCTTGCCGCTATAAACCCCCGCAACCCATCGCTTCCCCTCCTTTCCGCCAGCCCGCTTGTCGCGTTGCTCCGCCGCGCACGCGCCGCCCGTGCCCCCTCGACTCCGCCGCCGCTGCCGTGTCGGTATGTCCGCCTGTTCCCCTTCCGCGGTCCTTCTTCTCGGTAGGCCTGGTCGCGTCGGTAGCCGTTTGGGATGGGGTGGGTTTTAGGGGGGGCTCTTGGGGGGAGCCGAGGGTCGGAGGCGGAGGGAGTCGTTTACCCACGTCGGTGCGTTCCGCCGCCGCCGCCAGCGCTCCGTGTCGGAGATTTGGGGTTCGAATTTAGGAGGCGGTTTAGGATTATTCGTTCCGTGGATTGTGCTCCGTCTGGATTGGTCCCGTGCTGCTTGCTTGTATTCGTGTAGGCGAGCGATTTCGGGGACGGGATTGGATTCGAGAGGAATCGCTTCGTCGGCTCCGTTGGTTCCCTTCGTTCTGGGGGATTCAAGCAATTTAGGACGGATTTCGTGCGGGATGCTCTGATTTGCTGGCCATTTCGGGAATATTCCCCCTAGCACCCACGCCCCGTGATGTGAGTTTTGGTGGATGTTTATGTCACTGGTTCTGTAGCTCCTGATTGATGTTACTACAGTTCAGTGTGCAAGACTTTGCAGAGCCTGTGGCCGCTGCCCTCCTCTTGTGTAATCTGTTTGCCCCACCTTTATCTGGTACCCTCTTTTCAAGGTTGTATGTTTGGTTATTTGGGGAGATCTTTTGGAGCGGCTGGGTGGCGGTTTAGATGTGGTGGTGTTTTTGGGTCTGTATTATTTAAATTATTGCGCACCCCGTCTTCCTCAATAATAGTGCGATGTCGCTTTCGCCAATCCGGGTCAACTTTTAGTGGTTGGTTAAGTAGATATTTTCCTCCCATTTACTGGTGCTTCTGAGATTCTGTAAATGTTACTGTGATGTAGGAGCAGAGGATCTGTGCGTTGGATCTCCATCTTTCCTCATCGACCATGTCACCACCAATACCTTCTGGGGTACCCTTTGATTGTCTCCAGCTGGTGATTTTGTTCTATTTCTTCAGTCCGCTCAGTAGCTTTGCAACACAATCTTGCTGTTTAAGATCAACTAACTGTTTCAGTGGGGTTATGTTCCAATGTGTAGACAAAGCGGATTGGTGCATGCTTGTGCTTGTGATTATTTTTTTTTTGCTGCTGACTGCTGGTTGTTGATTATTAGATTAGTTTTATTTATACTGTTTCCTGTAATTCATTTATAATAGGCTTGAAATTTTGAAGTCCAGTTAGACATGTGAAACACTACCTTCATTATGTATTATCTGAATTTTAGGTATAAACCAATATTGATAATGTACTCCAGTTAGCGCTACCACACTGTTTTCTGTTGGGTTTCATACATAATGGTTGTGTGTAATTGATTATTTTTGGAGCTTAAAACACTTATGATGAGAAGATGAGTCGTGTCTCTGTTTTGTTTGACTTCTTTCTGATGAAGTTTCTTCAACTTCTTTTATTGAAGTTGGGAGCGATCCTTTTCTATTTATCTTGTAAAGAAAAACCAACTTTATAACATTATAATTTCTTGTAGGAATTTTTATTTCAGTCTACTTGGAGGAAGAGGTGTGTTAGTACTTAGTACAATTAGTGAAGAGCACAACAGTTCTGTGTGTTTGATTTGTGGGTGCCACAGCAAATGGGCGCATTCTACTATCTATTGTGCTGTTGCCTTGTAACTTTGCTCTATGTTGGTTCTACTAGTTCAGTGTTTTCCATTCTAAACATAATTGGATACTTTTCTCACCATGCTTAAACAGTATTTAAATCCTTTGAACTGATCATGTATGGTCCAATCATGTGACTCCAATTTGTTTTTTGAGCAGTATAGAAGTATGTCCCCCCAAATCTGTGTTTCAGTAACTTGTCTTGCCTATATGATCGTTTCCCATATTTCCTTAAATTTGGACTTTGCGTGTGTTCGCTGCTTTTATCTGCAAGCTCTTCACATGGGTGATGGCTGACGACTAAAATTTGCAGGGAGACATGGAGAAAACTCCGCGATCTCCAGGTCCGATTTCTAACTTACCGGTTTACTTGTTTTGACTGACTTCAATGTTCAAACTATTAATGTTTCTGTTTATGGCATGCTAAGATGAGGGGTTTAGTAAATTATTATGCATTGAACTATTGAAGGTCGAATTTTGACTTCTGTATGGGGATTCATTGAATTGTTTCCCCTTTTTATTATGTGTTTGCTTCTTGCATGTAACCTGGTGAGGATATTTCAATCTTGGTTGATGAACAATGGTTCATATGTTGGTCTGTATGAGGGAATGAGCTTCACAAAAAAAAAAGGGCGGAATGGTTAGGGTTAGCTCACTTGGTCTCCTACAGCCTTACCCTTTGACATCCCTAATTCTGCATGGTTGTGCCATTGGCAATGGCAATAGTCAATGGGATGTGAAGGTAGTTGTTTTGATTTCATTTGCTGCTTTGTCACTTAAAATCTCCTCAGGTTGCATGCTTTCTCGTAGCCAGCTAGATCTAGCAACCATGGTCACCATCGGTCCGGAAGGACGGGTTAACAAATTCACTTGGTGATAGGGATGGTGGCAAAAGCGAGGGAGATCAATCATTGGCAGTGCTGGATCAGGAAGTAATAGCTGCCAAATAGTAGTTGGGCAGTCATCTGGTCTGTAGAATGGTGGTTCAGCTTTACAATTAGTACTTTGTTTTACTTATTGAGAAACGCTCGATATAAATCCCATGCCATGTTCAATGCTTCATCTAATGAATTATTCTCACTCAAAATATGAACAGTTTCTTACAGTATAAAATTTAATTTTTGTTTCTTGTTCAAATGTGATGTGTGAATGACAACTTTGAGGCAAGCATATGCTTCTTTCAGTTTTCCCAGCACCAGTTCCATATCAAGCCATGCCATCCTTCCCATTTTTAGAAGTTTCTCCTTGTTCTTCTGCTCAATACATAAATACTTTCCTAGATCTTCGCAAATTTCTATTTTCGAGTCTTTCAACTAAATTTTATCTATAGATGTACTTCCTAATGTCGTGACACAGATATTGGTTAGAAGTTCTATAATCATATTAGGCGATGCCTGATGACCACAGAATTTTAGATTCATGTTCTAGCTAGTTGGAAATATTTGTATCTCAGCTCCCTACCACAGATCAGCAGAATTCTCCTTATTCTACCCCTCGACCTCTCATACTTGGCCATATAAACTGATTAATAGCTTGTGTCTGATAACAGAAGGATGAGGGCAAAACTATTGAGCATTGGTGATGTGTGACTCAATGAAAGCAGATACCTTTTCAGCCCACTCTCTATGATGCTTTGCTTTAGAAGCAGAAGTTTCCTAAAGGCTGCTAAATTGTAGGGTAATTTCATTGAACCTTAGGTGTTGATGAATCCCTTGTGAAAAACATGACGTGATGGTGAATTTGGTAACTATCACACAAACCATTGGTTACAATATCTATTCGTCTTTCTTTGTATGGTAAAGCTGTTGCCTTGTGACCGTGAGTTCATGGGATTGGGTCATCTGTCGATTTTACAAAATCGCCTCTGATGTAGTATGATGACGCATGTAGTTTTTAGGTAAAGGAAGAGCATTTTGCAGCTGCTATTTTCACTATGGATGTAGAACGGGTAAAATTGAGAAAGTTTCTTTGTTATATTTGTCACTAAATGGTTTTTAGTTTTTAACTATTTTGTTTGTTTCTGCATCTTCCATTTTCTACAGATTTATCTATTTTTAACCTATATGAAAATCAATAACTTTGTGAGTTGGTAGTGTAAATCTTTGCTGTGAATGTAGCACTTTTGTGAGCTGCGTACCATCACGTGGGGTACATTTGTACTTGACCTTTCTCTAAATACCAAAATGTGCACCTCTCTTGAGTGTACGGAAAAACATTAATAACTGCTTGGACTTACTTGGTGAACATTTATTCTGTTGCTTTAATTGACTTTGTTACCTGTACCTTCTTTTTTTTTATTGAATTTGTATTTGTCTGTGCGCAGCGTCTCTGTATCCTGAGTGTTGTATCTTGTATTATCAGATCTGTCAATGTGTTAAGCATTTACTTTTTCCCCTATATAGTTGACTGATGGTGAACAGTGGATTTTCAGGAAAAAAAAGGTGTAGAGCAAAGCCGCACACAAAGGGAGAGGAATCCACCGAAAATAACAAACTGGAGAGTCGATCAAATGATGCCCCAAAAGAGTTTCATCATGTTGTTGACAATGGTAATGGGCATGCTAACCGCAAGAGACCAAGACGAGCAGCAGCCTGTTCTGATTTCAAAGAGAAATCCATCCGTTTGTCTGATAAAACTTCCATTGTCATGATCAAGAAAAATCGGATGGAGGAAGAGGAAATAGATGCTGTCAATTTGACAAAACTTGAACCGGAAAGTCGGCCATGCCGGAAGTTGATTGATTTCGTTTTACATGATGTAGATGGAAATCTACAACCCTTTGAAATGTCAGAAATCAATGACTTTTATATAACTGCTCTTATCATGCCCATGTATGATGATCTAGACAAGGAGCGTGAACGAGGAGTATGCTGTGAGGGATTTGGGAGGATTGAAGACTGGGCAATTTCTGGCTATGATGAAGGTACTGCTGTAGTCTGGGTGTCAACAGAACTTGCTGATTATGAATGTGTGAAACCAGCAAGTCGTTACAAATCGTACTTTGACCACTTTTATGAGAAGGCACAGGTGTGTGTTGAAATTTTTAAAAAGCTTGCAAGATCAGTTGGGGGAAATCCTGACCATGGTCTGGATGAATTACTTGCTAGTGTTGTACGTTCGATTAATGCCATGAAAGGAAGTAGCGGAGCAATGATCAAAGATTTGGTGATCTCCATCGGAGAGTTTGTTTACAATCAACTTGTTGGACTGGATGATTCAGCAAGCAGCGATGATGAAAAGTTTGCTACCTTGCCAGTTCTTCTTGCTCTAAGAGACCAGTGCGTATCTAGGGTGAAATCAGTCAAGCTTCCATTTGGCATCTCAAATGCTGGTCTGAAAATTAAGGAAGCAGAATGTGAAGAGATAACTGAAGGTGACGATGAGAAGTTAGCTATGTTACTGCAACAAGAGGAAGAGTGGAAAATGAAGAAGAAACAGAGAGGTAGACGTTGCACAGCATCCCAGAAAAATGTCTACATCAAGATCAGTGAAGCTGAGATTGCCAATGACTATCCTCTTCCTGCATACTATAAACCATCGAGCCAAGAAATGGATGAATACATTTTTGATAGTGATGACAGCATATTTTCTGATGACGTGCCAGTGAGAATACTCAATAACTGGGCTCTGTACAATGCAGATTCCAGGCTTATACCTTTGGAATTGATCCCTATGAAATCAGGAGCAGAAAATGACATAGTTGTCTTTGGGTCAGGTTTCATGAGAGAGGATGATGGCAGTTGCTGTTCCACAGCTGAGCCTGCAAAATCCTCTTCTTCAAGCAACTCTGATCAACCAGATGCAGGAGTCCCTATTTATTTGAGCCCAATCAAGGAATGGCTTATAGAATTTGGTGGCTCGATGATTTGTATCACTATTCGGACTGATGTGGCCTGGTAAGTACTCCAGTCACCTTTTCAGCTCATTTCCATTATGCAATCTTAATCCCAACTGTATGCTTTTTCTCACAGAATCCTTTGAAACCTTTGCAGGAAATGAGTTTCGTTCCTTTCCATCTGCATTTCGTCAAAACTTACATTCAACGTGTGATTTTCAGGTACAAACTACGCCAGCCAATTAAGCAATATGCTCCTTGGTGTGAACCTGTACTGAAAACAGCAAGGCTTGCTATTAGCATCATCACCATGCTTAAGGAGCAAAGTCGTGCTTCCAAGCTTTCTTTTGCTGATGTTATCAAGAAAGTGGCAGAATTTGACAAAGAGAACCCTGCGTTTGTATCATCAAACATTGCTCTAGTTGAGAGGTATATTGTGGTACATGGACAGATAATACTTCAGCAGTTTGCTGATTTTCCAGAGGAGACCATTCGGCGTAGTGCGTTTGCTACTGGTCTTTTATTGAAGATGGAACAGAGAAGGCACACTAAGTTGGCCATGAAGAAAAAAACTCAAGTGATGAGGGGAGAAAATCTAAACCCAAGTGCATCAATGGGCCCGACATCAAGAAGAAAAGTGATGCGTGCAACGACAACCAGGTTGATCAATAGGATATGGAGTGATTACTATACACATCATTTCCCTGAAGATTCCAAGGAGGTAGATGGGAATGAAACAAAAGAAATTGATGATGAACAAGAAGATAATGAAGAGGAGGATGCTGAAGAGGATGAACAGACTGAAGCAGAGAATATTTCAAAGACTCCACCTTCAACAGCACACACTCGGAAATTGGTGCCACAAGCTAGTAAAGAAATTAAATGGGAAGGTGAAACATCTGGGAAAACATCATCTGGAGAAGCTTTGTACAAATGTGCTCATGTTCGAGACCTTATAATAGCTTTGGGTAAAGCAGTAGCACTAGAAGATGATTCAGGAGAAAGTGTTATATATTTGGTTGAGTACATGTTTCAGAAACTAGATGGTGCAAAGATGGCTCATGGAAGGATGCTGCAACAAGGTTCACAAACAGTTCTGGGCAATGCTGCAAATGAGAGGGAGGTTTTCTTAACCAATGATTGTTTAGAATTTGAATTAAATGACATTAAAGAATTGGTTACAGTCAATATCCATTCCAGGCCTTGGGGTCACAAGTATAGAAAACAGAATTCTGAAGCAGAAAATATTGAGCGGGCCAAAGCGGAAGAGAGAAAAAAGAAGGGCCTGCCAACGGAATACTTCTGTAAAAGCTTATACTGGCCACAGAAGGGTGCCTTCTTCTCCTTGCCTCATGATAAATTAGGACTTGGTACAGGTATCTGTAGCTCTTGTGATAACAGAGAGACAGATTGTGATGAATTGAAAGTACTCTCGAGGACCAGTTTCACATACAGAAAGGTTACATATAACGTCAACGACTTTTTATATGTTAGGCCTGATTTTTCCTCCCAAGATGGGGATCGTGCAACCTTCAAGGCTGGCAGAAATGTGGGCCTAAAGCCTTATGCTGTTTGCCATCTACTGGCCATCCATGAAGGTACTGGATCTAAACTTAATCCAGCATCAACAAAAGTCAGTGCTAGAAGGTTTTACAGGCCAGATGACATTTCATCAGCTAAAGCTTATGCATCGGATATCAGAGAGGTATAATTCCTTTTCCATTTTCCTTGTGTTGCATATGCTGGTTTATATTTTCACATCCATTCCTGTTAATCTTTGTGTGCTTGACTCAGGTATACTATAGTGAAGATATAATTGATGTGCCTGTCGACATGATAGAGGGAAAATGTGAGGTTAGGAAGAAGATTGATCTCTCAAATTCAATCCCTCCAGTGATGGTTGAACATGTATTTTTCTGTGAACATTCATATGATCCTGCATCGGGAGCTCTCAAGCAGGTTGGTTTTAGTGAAGTTGTTCTGTTCAGCAAGTGCTAGTTTGAATAATTGACTGAATGCCTGTTGTATATCTTGAGCAGTTGCCTCCGAATGTCAAGTTTATGTCCATGTTGCAAAATACATCTGGTTCTTTGAAAAAAAACAAAGGCAAGCAGATCTGTGAGAGTGATCAAGTTGGTTCAGGTAAATGGTCAGAGGTGCCCAAAGAAAACCGTCTGGCAACTCTTGACATTTTTGCTGGCTGTGGAGGTTTATCAGAGGGACTAGAGCAAGCTGGTATGTATTGATAGTATGCTCTTAGTAACTCTGCTTGCACAAATATGATGAGCTTCAAACATCTCTTTTTTTCTCATGGTTCAATTTGTAGGTGTATCTTTTACAAAATGGGCAATTGAATATGAGGAGCCAGCTGGTGAAGCATTCAGCAAAAACCATCCAGAGGCTGTGGTTTTTATAGATAACTGCAATGTGATTCTGAAGTAAGTGCAATTCATATGAGTTTAGCCTTTTCTTTTCTGTTATATTATCAATACTCATTTAGTCATGCAGGGCAATTATGGACAAATGCGGGGATACTGATGATTGTATTTCAACTTCTGAAGCTGCTGAGAAAGCAGCAAAACTTGCCCTAGAGAACATCAATAACCTTCCAGTTCCTGGTGAAGTCGAATTCATAAACGGTGGTCCTCCCTGTCAGGTATATTATCTTTCTGCATATATGCTGGAAACTCTTGTCAGTTAATTAATCTTGTGGACAGGCCAGGCATAGTGGTTATGTCACCCCACTTGTGCCTATAGGTCTTGGGTTTGACGCGGCCTCTGCAATTTATTGCAGGGGTAAGGCTTGCCTCGTATAATCGTTCCCCATACCCCACCTTGTATGGGAGTGCTTTCAGCACTGGGTGTATCCTTTTTATGAAAATGAATTGCTTGATTTTTCTATCATTTTCTTTCAGGGCTTTTCCGGGATGAATAGATTCAACCAAAGTCCATGGAGTAAAGTGCAGTGTGAGATGATTCTGGCATTCCTCTCATTCGCAGAATATTTCCGCCCCAGATTCTTTCTTTTGGAAAATGTTCGGAACTTTGTTTCATTCAACAAAGGGCAGACCTTCAGATTAGCAGTTGCATCTCTTCTGGAGATGGGATACCAGGTGCTAACTATTTGTGCATATATTGTCTAGTTAAAGCGAAGGGGAGCCCTGGTGCAGCGGTAAAGCTGTTGCCTTGTGATGAGGTCATGCGTTGAGTCCTGGAAACAGCCTCTTGCAAAACTGCATGGAAATGCTGCGTACAAAAGACCCAAAGTGGTCGTACAAAAGACCCAAAGTGGTCAGACTATGCTCAAGAGGAATCTACATGCTGCCCTCCATTATCTGAGGACCTCTTTTGACTTGTTTGCTTTGAATTTTGAATATATATACCATTTTTTATCTATTGTTTAGGTGCGCTTTGGAATTATAGAAGCAGGGACTTTTGGTGTTGCCCAGTCTAGGAAGAGGGCATTCATCTGGGCTGCTGCTCCTGGAGAGATTCTTCCTGATTGGCCAGAGCCGATGCATGTGTTTGCTAGCCCTGAGTTGAAAATAACACTGCCTGATGGCCAATACTATGCAGCTGCCAGAAGCACAGCTGGTGGGGCACCTTTCCGTGCAATAACTGTCAGAGATACAATTGGTGATCTGCCTAAAGTCAAAAATGGTGCAAGTAAACTCAGACTTGAGGTGATCTCTGCTGCAACTCATCCATCTTTTCTTTGTACGTTTTATATGCTAAATGAGCTTCTCTTTCCCAATGCAGTATGGAGGTGAGCCAGTCTCTTGGTTCCAGAAGAAGATTAGAGGGAATATGGTGGCATTGTATGATCACATATCTAAGGAGATGAATGAACTGAATCTCATAAGGTGCCAACGCATTCCAAAGCGACCAGGTTGTGACTGGCATGACTTACCAGATGAGAAAGTAATTTCTGAACCCTGTTGCTACATTCCCTGTCTTTTAAACCTTCCTGCAGTCCATTGAGGCTGAGCACTTACCCCTCACACTGTGCACAGGTGAAACTGTCAAATGGGCAGATGGCAGACCTAATCCCTTGGTGCTTGCCCAACACAGCCAAGAGGCACAACCAGTGGAAGGGGCTGTATGGGAGGCTGGACTGGGAGGGCAATTTCCCCACATCCGTGACAGATCCCCAGCCGATGGGTAAGGTCGGTATGTGCTTCCACCCTGACCAGGACAGGATCATCACAGTCCGCGAATGTGCTCGGTCTCAGGTAAGCAGATGCATTACACATTCCCATGATCCCATCTGTGAACAAGTGACTCAAGATCACCCTTTTTTTTTTGGAGGTGAACTCAAGATCGCCTTATGTTTAACGCATTTGAACCTCTACGTGCAGGGCTTCCCTGATAGCTATGAGTTTGCCGGCAACATCCAGAGCAAGCACCGGCAGATTGGTAATGCCGTCCCACCACCTCTCGCCTTCGCTCTTGGGAGGAAGCTGAAGGAAGCTGTTGATGCCAAGGGCTGTGACGCCGGCGTGACTGCGGATGCGTGAGGGAAGCATTCCACCAATTGCTGTCTTTTCTTCCGAAGGAAGTGTGCTGCTTACTTTTTCTGATTGCGCCTAACCAGCATTGGAGCTACTAGTAGCTTGTAATTGTCATGCTAATTATAGTAACTCTGTGAGTTGATCGCCATTTTTCCTAGCCCTGAGGACTCTGAGTGTACATATTAGAGATGTGTTCATTGGCATCCATATTCTGGGTTGCACAAGGGGTTTTTGTCTTAAACTGAACATAACAAAATTTACTGGCTAGCGGTTGCCTTGTGCTCATATGCTCCCCGTGGTATGTCGGACAATGGATTGATATAGAGGTGATGAGGTAACCAGTTTGGCAGCAATATAACAGGTCTCATCGAACAAGCAACATATAATCTGTGGAGCGCAAAGTTTGTATGTTCTATAAGCATGCCACCGACGTCTTGCGTCACGGATGCAGCAGAGTGGCGAGAACGCCAGAATCACAACGATGTCATGTGCGCGAGGCGTTCGTCGATAGCAGGCATCCGGGATGTAGAGGGATGGTGCTCTAATAGCGGGGTGTGGATGTCACCACCGTTGCTCGTGGCCTTCGAGGATGAGCTTCTTTTAAAACGCGTTGCACAACAGTCACAACGTGTGAGGAAACAAACCTGTTGGATCTTCTACTCGTGTAATTTGTATGTGTACATGGTGTATACATAAGGATGTGAGTTTTGGCTCTATTCAAAACACATGAATTTTGCTTTTGCTTTTACCTCTATTTTGTTCTTACCGTTTGGGCTTTCTTTTTCCTTTCATCTCGTATGACCATCCTTTGTAGTTTAAGTCAAAATGCAGCTAGGAACCTTGCTCCTCCTGTGCCTCATAAAACAAATCATGTTGCACATACAGATAACACAACTCACAACCATATGTGAATTTTATTCATATTCAATACGAGCAGAGCTACAAACAACACGTTCAGCCCCACTCCACAACCACGCACAAAGCTCAAATGTCACACGGTACATCAGTATATAATATCACACCGCACAACACACAATACAAGAGCGCAACAATTAGCTTGCATAAGGCATGAGCTGAAGGATTCAGCCGCCAAACTAAATGCTCGCTCACTTGCTCGCGATTTTATTTTGCTACCATTGCTGGCTCCTGATAGAGCACATGCAGCAGTGTGTCTGTATCCTCGCCGTCTTCTCCAACAAGATGGCATGATACAAGTCACCACTTCCAATCTGACAAGATAACCAACCGCCAAAGGATGGATGAAGGTCTTGGTCGGTCGGGGAAGAAAGGCCGACGACCGAACCGAAGCAAACCAAATCGGTGCCCATGCGGACGACTCAGACAACCATAAGATGGCATCCATGCCGCCGCGTTCACACAAGCGCACACACATAGGAGTACAAACCAATCAAGTGGAAGCAAACGCAAAAGCAGAAACACGTAGTGCCAGCTGACGAGGCTGAAGCAGAGACACCAGCACGTCTCGACAGCAATAGCAGCAGCAGCAATCCGCAGATCATGCCTGCTGCTGCAATCATAACGAGCAGGGTCCTCCTTCAGGGTTACCTTACCTGCAGGACATGAGAGAGCTCCTTTTAAGAGTGAGCCGACGAAAGCAGCACTCTGCAATCAACATATCTATCCATAGCAACAAACAAAGGATGCAATGCCATCTACTATGTACGACTGAATATGTAGTAACAACTAGTATGAGGGCAAGGGCAAGGGATTTGACCTGAGCACGGTGCCCCTGAGCAGTTTGGATTTCTTGTAATACTTGGAGTGGATCGGCCTGTAGAGTTCTTTCTGTGAAGCATCATCCCACTCCAGGCTGTCCCACCATTCCTTCTCGCAGTCGCACTGCACTTCCTTCTCGATGATCGGAAGGCGCTTAAGGCTCCAGCAGCCCCTGATCTTGACAGTCTCAAGTTCCGGTGCGGATATCCTCGACTCAGGATCGCAGATGCCGTGCAGCTTGGGGTGCTCGTGCAGGCAGACGTGCTTCAGCTTGGGGAAGCATTGGGTTATCGTCTTCCACTGCACTTGGTAGTACTTGGCCTCAACGTCCAACGGGAATACCTCCGTGAGATCACCACTCCACATGATCTCGAGGGTCTCTAGGCATAGAAATCCATGCTTGTGTGGGACATGAAGCATTGTCACTGATACAGGGATTACATACTTGAGCCTGGGGCAACAGTCCAGATGCAAAGATGCAAGTTTTGAAAATGCACGACGGGCATTCATTTGTTTACACAATTTCCAGATACAACTTGCCTTGGGGAGTTGTGACGCCCAGAATATTCTCAGCTCGTACTCATAAGTTACCTCATTTCCACGAGCGAATACACAGTCCAATTTGGGACACCTTTCGATTCTGCACCACTCTACAGCATACCATTCCGAGCCCCACTCCGGAGCTGAAGGAAGAACAGTGATGGACAAGCTATCTCGCACGTGCAGGATCTTAGCATACTCAATTACAAAATCTGGTACAGTAATAATGGCAGCTTGTTCGACACCTCTCTGGTCTTGTATGAAAATGTAGCAGCTCTCTTTTGGAAGATGTGGAGCATCGGGGCAAGGCCACATGCACGTGGTCCCTGGTGCATCACCGCCTCCTTCATCATTAGCCTGTCGCAAGTAGTCCGGTGTGATATCTGCATACATTAATGCAGGTTCTGACTCTTGCTGATGCATACCACTCCTCTTGATTATTCTTTCATTTTTGCTGGCACCGGTGGTAGGTGAGGAAATCTCCACGTATATCTTTCTGTACGGATCGGTAGTGCGATAGATTGGCTCAAGTGACATAAGCCCTGCGTCTCTTACACAAACGTACTCTCTTCGTTCATAGTATAAGTTACTTTATTATTTAAAATTTATTTTTTAATATGTGTTATTTTTATTTTTAATATATATTTTTATTTTTTAATAAATTTTTATATTTATTTTTTTCTCTTCGTTTTTTACATAGAACGATCTTTAAAAGTAAAAAGAAGTACCAATCAAATTCACTATCCACTTGATTGCCATGCAGCAGCGATGATGATCTTGGAGCACCAGAACCGCCCTGCGTGGTGTCAATGCGCAGCTCACCAATCATTGGTATTCTTGAATACTGTGCCATATAATTGCGCAGAGCTTCTCACAGTCAAGTACGTAGAGCTCTTCAAGTGATATGATTCTTGTCGCAGTGAGATCAAGTGTTTTCACTGCTGTGCTCGAGATGTCTAGGACGGGGAGAAATTTAAGATATTTCAATAATATATTCTTCAATTTAGTACATCCCCTCAAGGAAATCGCTTTTAACCCATCACTCTCGTCAATAATGATGGTCTCAAGGCAGCATCTGTTGTTGCGTACCCCTGGCCCACATAAGGTCATCGCATGACCCATGATCTTGTTTTTGTTTTTTGAAAATTTCAAGAAGCTCCATCTTGTCCATAACTACGAAAAAATCATTATTGGAGAAACAATAGAGACTGGACTCTGTTACTCGAAGCTTGCGGACGTTAGGTTATCGTCCGTTCAACTGACCAATATCCCAGTTCACAGCTCCTACCACTTTTAGCTCCCTCAGCTGAATCATGAGAGCAATCATCCGTGCGGACAGGACTTGTTCCCAGCCTTGAGTGTAGCGCACGTCGAGCACCCACAGCCTCTGAAAGAATCAGCTGATGTCATCCTGCTCCTCCCCTACTCTGCCATAGAAACCTAAGGTTGTGACAACAGAGGAATGGGGGTGATGTGAAATTAAAAGTGCAACGATAGAGCTTGAGAACACTAATCCTGTCGGAGTAGTGTTGTTGAAAGATATCCCCGTTCTGAATAGCTAAAGCCGGGATCCAAGTAAACCCATAAGTTGATGAAGCCCAATATGGCTCGCGCTGGACGGATCTTGCTAAGTTTGAGGGAAGATATTTATGGTAGTCCTCATCCAATTGCATCTCACGCTGAAGAGCACTTGCAACGGTCAACTAGATTTGATCTCGTCTTCAGTTGGCCTAACGGCTAACTAAATTCAGCGCTCTGATCGAGAGCGCCCAGCCATGTAGCTGGTGGACCCTCGTCGCACAGCGCCACAATAAAAGGGAGGGTGGGGAGCTGTAGCATGCACCACGAGGTTGGCCGTCGCCGCAACCCCACCCAACAATCCAAGGCCTTAAACCGATCTGTAAGAGTACGCTAGCAGCGACGGGAATCCCCATCACCGCCGCCGGACCTTCGACAGCATCGACCTCGACCTCACCGTCAACCGAAGGCCCCCTCTCCTCTTCTCCGACCTTCGCCGCCCGAGCGCGGACATCACTGACAAAGGAGAAGGGATGGCAGGGACTTCATCCTCAGCGTCGGCCGTGCCGAACACCGAAGGTAAAAGACCCACTGTCTCACCCCTCTCGATATGCTCATAGGAACCCCAAAAGACAGATCCAACAATGGCATCAGAGCCAGGTCATCGAGCAGATCGAGAGCCTCCAACTCCAAAGCCCCGGATCTAGAACCCTAACCCTAACCTGTCGAGGAAAAGGCCGCCGAGGGGAGGGGAAGGGAAAAGAGAGGCTTACCTTAGATTCACCTCGCCGTCGACGAGGCTGTCGTCAACGGCCACGCCGGCGCTCGAGTCCTCGAGCGCCGGTCACAGAGGCGCCGCGCGCACACCATCCTTTGATGGCGGCACGCTCAACTCTCGGGTGAGCGCGAGCACCGGCAAGGGCCATGCGGTGACGCCATGGCCCCGCGCGACGGCGGCGGCGAATCGCCGGAGAGCCGCGCGCGAGAGAGAGAGAGCGGGTAAGAGAGAAATGAGTTAGGGTTTCGGGGGAGCGCGGCGGCGACATTTTTATACCCCGAGTAATCCGTGGCACCATCGATTTTCGATCCAATGGTTGGGAGCGATCGCGTCCGGATGGGCTGAATTCGGCCCAAGCGGCGGAGGGAATTCACGGCCCGGGCCCAGGTTGTCTCGGTCGGTTTTACGCGCCGTGATGAGCTGGGCCGAAAGAGCTGCTGGGCCGCGTGCGCTACTGTAGCAGGTGGGCTGCGTGCGGATTGCGGCCCAAATTCAAAGGATTTTTTTTTGTTTTTTCTCTTTTCTTTTTCAGAAGTAATTTAATTGATTATTTTGCTTATTTTTGACAGAAATAATTAAGCAAAATTAGCAAATTTTTGACAGAATAGAAAAATACAATAATTGTTTCTGAAAAATAGAGAAAATTTTATTTTCCGCTGTGTATTTAAATTTGTTAATTTCATTATTAAATTCGAACCAACAAGAGAATTTAATTTTGAAAAATAGATATAATTTCAGAAAAATTATGATATTGTTATTTTTTTGACCAAAATAGATAATAACAGTATTATAATTTTTATGTATTATTTCTATTTCTGCCCAACGGTGATGTAGATTTAATGTATAGACAAATTGTATGTTTTAATTTTGACCAATGTTGGAACTAAGATATATGATTTTGTTGTTATGTTCTCACTTTATTTGAATTATTTTTTTCAGAAGGATACAACTTGATGAGTTGTATCAAAGAGATCCTCACTCTCAAAGTAGATAACTATGGTAAGTGGAAGAAAAAGATAGACTTAACGTTTATCTTAGCCGAGGTGGACTGGGTTCTCACCACAGCATGTCCCACTGAGCCTCACGAGCCAGTGAGAAAAGAAAATGAAGCCGATGCTGCTTGGCAGACTAGACAGAGGGACTATACTCCTTTAAAGATGTTCTATAACCTTGAGCATAGAAAATGAGTCACAACCAACAAGAAATATTTGGCTGTGATAAAGAATACTATTGAGCCTACAATTATGGGCTCAATCCCAGAGTGTGACACTGTCACAGAGTACCTTGACAAAATAAAAAATTAGTTTACTGGTTCATCAAAGACATATGCAACATAGCTGATCAAACAGCTTGTGACAGAAAGTTACTTTGGTGGTGGCAGTAGCAGAAGAGAGCACATACTAAGGATGAGCAACTTGGCATCTAAACTGAAACCAATAGATCTGGGCATCAAAGATGAGTTCTTTATCCATCTGATTTTTGTTTTCTTGCCAAAGAGTTCGACACCTGTGTTGTTAACTACAACATATAGCCCGAGAAATGAGACTTAGAGAAGCTCATTGCTATGTGTGTGCAAAAAGAGGAAAGAATAAAGGCTTCACATGGTGGTTCTATCAACTATGTGAAAGATAATAAGAAAAAGAATAAGAGAAAATCTTCCATGGTACATCAGCCTTAAAAAATAAGTTTGTTGTGGAGAAAGATTAGTGTCTTCACTGTAAGAAGACAGGACATTAAAAAAAATTGTCCTGATTACTTAAAGATAATCATGGTAAAGAAAGGTGAAAACATTATTACTTTCATAAATGAATCTCTATATGTGTAATATTCAAAATCTACTTGGTGAATTGACTCAGGAGCAACTGTTCATGTTGCTAATTCTTTGCAGAGATTCCGTTCGACGAGGACTACGCAAAGAAAAGAAAGATGCGTTAAAGTTACAAATAGAGTCTAAGCAGATGTTAAAGCCGTTGGTGATCTTTCATTAGAGCTAGCTGATGGCTTCACTCTTTTACTTAGAGATGTTTTTTATGTTCTCTCTTTACAGAGAAATTTGATTAGTGTTTCATATATTTTTTATGTTCTCTCTTTACAGAGAAATTTGATTAGTGTTTCATGTTTGGACAATGATGGTTATAATTGTCATTTTAGAAATGGTAAATACGAAATAATGTTTAATAAAGAATGTGTTGGCTTTGTCATCTTACAAAATGAGCTTTACTTATTATCACTACGAGATGATGTGAATGTTGTAGTCTTCGAATGTGAATAGAAAACGAAAGAGAATTCATGATATTTCGTCAAAATTATGACACTATCATTTAGGCCATATTTAGAGGGGGAGAATAGAAAGATTAATAAAGACTGATATTCTTCTTCTATTAGAGTTCTCAGATTTAGAACAATGTAGAGAATGCATTAAAGAAAAATATGTAAAAATTTTTAAGAAAGATGCCAAAAAAGCACAGGAATTCTACAAATTATTCACACAGACATTTGTGGTCCATTTCCTGTGAAAAGTGTGGATGGTTATGACTCGTTCATAACATTCACAGATGATTACTTCTGTTATGACTATATTTATCCAATCAAAGAAAGAACAGAAGCCTTAAATAAATTCAAGATATTTAAGCTTGAAGTTGAAAACCAACACAATTTAAAGATTAAAATAGTTTGATCTGACCGTAGGGAGGAGTAGTACAGTCGACATACCCCATATGGCCAAGTTTTTGGATCCTTTGCAAGGTTCTTACAGGAGAATGTCATAGTAGCTCAGTATTCTACACCGGATGAACCTCATCAAAATAGAGTAGCTGAAAGACGTAACCGTATCCTGATGGATATGGTGCGAAGCATGATGAGCTATTTCACTTTACCATTGAGTTTGTGGATGGAGGCGTTAAAAATCGCCATTCATATTCTCAATAAAGTACCAAGTAAGTCGGTGCCCAAAACACCGTACGAATTGTGGACAGGAAGAATTCTCTCACTAAACCACTTACATATGTGGGGGAGCCCTGCTGAGGCTAAAGTATTTAACCCAAATATTGGGAAGCTTGATCTCAAAATAGTAACTTGCCATTTCATTGACTACCCTGAAAAGTCAAAAGATTTTTGTTTCTACTGTTTAGACAGATATACAAAGTTTATAGAAACGAGATACGTTGTCTTCTTAAAGGATGAGATGATGAAGGGGAGCAAGGTAGCTCGAATAATTGACCTTGAAGAGAAGCGGGCATATGCGCCCACTCCAATGATTCAAGAGCTATTTTTCTCACTGCCTGCTGTCGCTGCACCGACAATGCAAAACACAGTGGTGTCAGCACCTGTTATTGTTCCTCCTGTGGCAACAATGAATATGGATGAGGAACTTGTTCTTCAAAATTCTATAGAACCCATTGTCACATATGAGGGGGAGCAACAACAACCTCAAACAGAAAATGTGCCAAATGAAGAGGCCCCAGGAGGTCTCAAAGAGTTAGAAGATCAGCTATTTCTGATGATTATAAAATTTATTATACAGATGAATTTCAAATGGAGTATGATCCTACCTCATTTGAAGAAGCCATGAGAAGTGAACATTTTTCAAAATGGCTTGAGGCCATGGAAGAAGAAATGATGTCTGTCGGCGTTCTGACCACCGATACAGTGAATATACGATCGTGGGGGTGGTGTGCCTTCGGACTCTGAAGGGCCCGGTCTGAGGAAGACTCGAGGGGATTTTTACCTGGTTCGGGCCACCCGAACGGTGTAATACTCTACGTCCAGGGGACAGATTATCTCAATGATAACGTTACAAGACGGGATCCTCTCTTCGCGGGAGGACCCAGAATATGGGTGAATGGGAGTGCTTGCTCGGAAAGGTGCAAGGATCCCCGGGCTCTGGTGGAGCTCAAGTTTGTCTCTCGTGTGTTTATGGCTGTTGCTTGTGGTGGTTTTCGACCGTTGTCTCTATCGCTCCCCGAGCCTCCCTTTATATAGAGGGGCCCTGAGGTTACAGGCAATGGGCCCTACGCGATCCTGCCGTCTCGCCGACAGGTGGGCCCTTCCGTCGTTGTCGACATCATTTCGTTCCGTTCAGGCGTGGTCATGACTCGTCGCGTCGGGCACAGCGGCGGGTACCGTGATGCTCGTCCAGCGCTACTGCGTCGGCTACAGTGCTATCCCGTCGTGTCTGGCAGCCGTCGCAGCTTTCTGCTGGAGTGTCGCCGTGGTGAATCTCGTCCTGTCTCGTCGGGACGAATGGCAGCTGGTCCCCAGAGTAAATGTACCATAACGCGGTACCTACCTCCTGGGGGTCGCTCCCGAGGGTCGATCTTCGGAGCCCGGGGTCTTCGCGCCCCTACGCGGCCAAGATATGGCCGCCGTAGATCGTCGCGGAGGGGTCGGAACCCGTGGCATCCGACCCCCGACTTTCTCCCGTTGGAGTGCGATCTGTTGGGTACCCGGGGTACGCGATCCCGACAATGTTCATGAAAGTTAATAAAGTCTGAGACTTAGAAATAATTCCTAAAAGAGCCAAAACAGTAAGCTGTAAATGGGTCTGCAAAACAAAACTTGACTCCCAAAAAAATGTAAAAAGATATAAAGCGCGACTTGTGACAAAAGGTTTTACGCAAAGAGAAGGGATTGATTATAATGAGACTTTTTCTTCAGTCTCATGTAAAGATTCCTTCAGAATCATAATGGCATTAGTAGCACATTATGACTTAGAATTACATCAGATGGATGTAAAGACGGAATTTCTCAATGAGGATTTGGAGGAAAATATTTACATGGCATAACTGAAAGGTTTTGTCGTGGAAGAAAATGAACGAATGGGACGCCGCCTAAAGAAATCGATTTATGGGTTAAATCAAGCTTCAAGACAGTGTTACTTAAAGTTTGATAGTACGATAAAGAAATTTAAGTTTAAAAAGAATATAGAAGACAATTGTGTTTATGCAAAGTTTAAGAATAGAAAGTTTATCTTCATAATCCTGTATGTGAATGATATATTACTGGCTAGTAATGATGTCAGTCTACTACTGAAAGCGAAGAAGTTTTTGTCCTCAGATTTTGATATGAAAGACCTTGGTGAAGCTTCGTTCGTTTTAGGGATCGAAATTCATCGAGATAGAAATAAAGAGGTATTGAGACTGTCACAAAAGACATACATAGAAAAGATCTTAAAGAAATTCGGTATGCACAAATATAGTCCTTTGTCTACTCCTATAATCAAGAGCGACAGATATGGGGATTTTCAATGCCTCAGGAACCAATATGAGATCGATCAAATGAAAGCGGTTTCATATGCTTCAGCTGTCAGAAGCTTGCAGTATACTCAAGTGTGTACGCGCCCTGACTTAACTTTTGTTACCAGGTTACTTGGCAGATTCCAGAGCAATCCTGGAATAGATCACTGAAAATTGGTAAAGAAAGTCTTGCATTATTTGCAAGGAACGAAAGGCCTTATGATGACATATAGATGATCAGATTCACTCCATATAGTGCGGTACACAGATTCTGATTATGCAAAAGATGATAAAAAATCGACATCCGAATATGTGTTCACTCTCGCAGGAGGGGCTATATCTTAGAAAAGCTCAAAACAAACCGCCACTACATCGTCCACAATGTATGTCGAGTTTGTAGCATGTTATGAGGCCACAGGGTAGGTGAACTGGCTAAATAAGTTCATACCCGGTTTAAAAGTGGTTGAGGATATCAATAGACCACTTAAGTTGTATTGCGATAATGAACCAACAGTAACGTATGCCCACAACAATAAGTCAAGTGGTGCTGCCAAACACATTGATATAAAATTCTATGTTGTGAAAGATAAAGTTCGGGATCATGTCATAGGTCTTGAGCATACAAGTACCGCAAAGATGTTAGCGGATCCGCTTACAAAAGGCTTACCACCCAACGTGTTCAGAGAACACGTAGCCGACATGGGTTTAAAGGAAAGCCTATGATTTTTGGACAAAAAGATGGCCCAAAGATAAGTAACTATTTCAGAACAGAGAGGTGTATTGTAGCTGTTAAATCTATCGACGATTGACCGTGACGATGAGACATGTTCTATGCACTAATCTGTGATGGAATGAGTAAAATTGAAAGCATAAAAGTTAAAGTTGAAGTGTAGACTGAGATCAAGGGAGAGAATGTTAGGTTGATCTCGTCTTCAGTTGGCCCAACGGCCAACTAAATCCAGCATCTTGATCAGGGGCGCCTAGCCATGTGGCTGGTGGGCTCCTGTATCACAGCGCCACAATAAAAGAGAGGGTGTGAGAGCCAGAGCATGCACCACGAGGTTAGCCGTCGCTGTATCCCCACCCAACAATCTAAAACCCTAAATTAATCTGTGAGGGTGCGCTGCCAGCGACGGGAATCCCCATCACCGCCGCCACACCTTCGACCTCACCGACCTCGATCTCGCCATCAACCAAAGGCCCCCTCTCCTCTTCTCCAACCTTCGTCGCCCTAGCGCGGACATCACCGACAAACAAGAAGGGATGACAGAGACTTTATCCTCAGCGTCGGCCGTGTCGAACACCGAAAATAAAAGACCCACTGTCTCACCCCTCCCGATCTGCTCATAAAAACCCCAAAAGACAGATCCAACACAATTATCCACAGTCCATCATTACCATCTTTTGTATCATGGCCTCTATCTTCCTGTTGACTCTGCTTCATGGTCCCATCACATATCCAGTAATTGGTGCTGTGGATGGTCCAATCATAGTCCATGAACTGATAGCAGCACAGTTCCAGAATGTACAAAAAGCATTCTTCCACTAGCGCAGGCTGATCAATGATGTCGTGAGAGACAGTAGGAGTATTAAACTTGTGTGCTGCAACTAGTTCCTGAGCCTCTTCGCGTACAAGCTTGGACTAGAGGTCATTTGAATATGGAACCGCCAAGAGAAAAGTATCAGTTGCTCCGGTGCTCTTAATGGCAGCATCAACTTTTGCTCGGGGCTCGAGACGGAACCTCCCTTGGAATGTCCATAGCACCTTGTTGGTTGAGAATCCAGACAGAGGGAAGACACAACAATTGGCCAGGTCGACTTCCTCCCTGCTCCCATTATGGAAGATCACCAAGAATTTGCGGTTCAACTTTTGTATATGTTGATATATCTCCTTGATGACTGGTTGTAACTCAGCACGGGAACCCCCGGCCACCCCATTGTAATCGTCCTCATCATCTTGCTTGTCAAACATCTCCATCACTTCAGGAGGAAGCCGCAGCTGCTCCGCGACTAATCTCTGAAGCGCTCTCCTGCTCTCCCACTTGGAGCAGTCGATATGGATAACCTGATCAAACTCCAGTCCAGCCGGAACACTGCCACTAGATGAATCTGGTCTCTTCTCTGTACTTGAAGTGAAACGCCGAGCTATGGCTTGGAGGACGGCGGAAGCCCCCAGGCCGTCCCAGCCATCAAAATAGACGACATTGTTTCTGCTACTAAAGCTTCTGGAAGTATTAGGGTCTTCCTTCAGCTCATTGAGAATTTTTTCGGCAGCCCTGTCTATTGTGTCGGCTTCAATAACCTGCATATATATGCACATTAGCATCTCATCAGCTCATCGGAAAGCAATAAGATGGTTTTGTCACTAGAGATCAATTATAACTATTTATAGGGATACAATGCAAGAGTTCCCTCTAGCAAGTAGCACTCGTCCTGAAACCCATCTAGTTACTGATTACACAATTTTCATACAAATTGCCCAAGATATTGCATAATTAAGGTGTTATAGCAAAAATGGGGGGTTTACCTTACTGCGCATGATTGGAGTGGATTGGATTAACCAACTGGCCAGGCAGCTCTGTTGTAGGAGCTATTAGATTTTTTCAGCTATTGCTCTTCTGCAGCCTTCGTTTCATTCGAATGGAAACAGCCTATGTAGCTATCATCCTGGCATCCCCCAGAAGTTGAAATCCATGGATCTAACCCATTGCTGATTAGTAACCTAACTGGCCTAGACAACAAAAAAGGACGAAAAACTTGTGTCAACCGTATGTATTATTTGCAATGATGGACATACAATAGAAGGGATCGGTTGTTACATACCTCCAAATTATCAAGTTGAATGGGTACTGGTAGGACGCTGATAAAAGCCAAATAGATCAAACCAAAGTATTGATTTGTGTGATTATGTGTGTTGTGTAACACGCAGGGTGCTTCTGTGTGCCTGTGTGTGAGCAAGAGAAGAAAAACATAAGTATCTAGATACGTTTCTTGTGTGGCTAAGTGGTCAGCACTGTCCAGATGATTCTTTGCTTGTAGCCGGCAGCTAGTTGTAAAGAATAAAAATTGTAGAGCGTACCAGTAAATATGTAGTGAAGCACAAGACTGTCTGTAGTTTTGTAATGCCTCTTTTATCTTTATGCTTTGATGGTATGATTTACTGTATCTACATATGCTAGATCATAATATTTCTTTCTTTCATAAAGTGATCTGGATATTAGAATCCTTTTAAAAACCAAGAGCGACCAATTTAGAAGGCAGCGAAAAGTGTAGTGCTATAACAGCTCCGCTTTTATTATCACCATGCAAAGATGATCTGTATAGCCACGGGGTTAACTCCCATGTGTTGGGAGTTGGCATTCTAATTTTGATGCTAGAGAGAAGAATAAAACTATGGTTGGAGCAACTCATTATATTAATGTGGCAGAACCGCCCCAAAATACTGTACGGCTCGCCAAAGATCGATCTCGGGTGATATTGATCAACAATACCTAAATAGTACATTGATCAACAATACCTAAATAGTACAACACGAGTAATAATATAAAATAGAAAACCCGTTAAAGTCTTACAATAGAGTTCAAATAGTCGTAAGAAAGATAAGTTTAAAACAGAGTTTAAAATATAGCGGAAGCAATACGGAAGAGGTACGACGGTTTCTTACTATGAAACATATGTTGCCCTAAGACATGCTTCATTCCTCGCAACCGAAGTTCGGTGAGGAGGAAACCGGTTCACAGGACCAGTTTGCAGGAGTTTCACCTTCCCACACTTCTTGGCCGCAACAGTTATATCAACTACCTGCAGGAAGAGCTACACATGATAAAAAGTGAACATGACAAACCGTAAGTACTAATTACTCAACAAGACTTACCTGTAAATATTAGCCAACTACAGTCGACGCCTAAGCATGAGAGGCTGACTTAGGGGTAGCCATTTGCATAAAAAAATAGCACTAACAGTGGATCTTTACTTTCAACTTTTAGCTTTAATTTAAGTTCATGAAAATATAGATTTTATTTACACTATAAACTAGAGCAAGCATGGTTGCCAAACAATTACCTATAACTAAGCAAACAAATCATATTATTATTGTTATTAGTCCAGTTGTTACTACGACATGACACAGTGAACAAGTGGTACTCGTTACTGTGAGGGGCAGCGATTATAATCGATTTATACCAGCTAGGAAAAACCTGAAGTGCATGACACGTACACGCTTCTCATAAGCCGCACGTGGCAACCTTTCACAACAATATTATAGGGTCGGTCCGACGCGCACCTCTTCCTAACACATGGTCCTCCATGCGATTACCATACCGGGTGCATCTATGGTTAGATCCAAGGCTTTTCTCTACTCCCTACCGAAAGAGAGGTAGTGTTACGTCCAACCACTACGGTACCGAGCTACGTCAGTTTTCTGGGTCTCATGTCCCCAATATGCTTTCGGTACTGTTCAAACTTGCTTAACAGGGCCACACTCGAATCGGTTCTTAACCGACACAGACGGGGCTACCACCGCGAAGGCCCAGCCTTTTCAAACCCTCCTATACTCTATCCCCGCTCGGTCTCAGGTTTATTTAAGTGTGGGATAAAAAGAAACCTGTAGTTCACGAGTGAGGTTTTTCATTCACTCGACTTCTACCGTTTATTAGAACTCATAGCCTAGCTCTACATCGAGTTACCTATACAAGTATACACTCAATAGGGGTAATTGGCACTATCATGCATCCTAGGGTTCCAAACAACTCATACAACTTAATGCACAGTACATTAGCTATACACTACATAGTGATAAAATAAAAATTTAAAACAGGGTTAATGCACCGGGGGTTGCTTTTGATTCGCTGAGAGTTAGCACAAACAAGAGCAAGGTCTTCAGCGACGGACGACTCCAGAGCGATCAGCGCTAGATCTTGGTCTCGCGATGTTTTTTAAATGCGTGAAATGATATGTGAGCGCAATTAGTTATGCACTTAATGACATCTAATATTTTACTCGTCATCTCATGTGACAAAGATGCTCACATGCGACGACATGCTCATGAATGCATATGTGAAGGAGTGTTATGTGAATGCTTTCATGCAGAAAAGATTTTATTAACTTAATGTGCTATCGGTAATTATATGGCAAGATTTAAATTTTTACTTAAAGGAATGATTTTTCTATAGTATTCTATTGGTCATAACAGGAAACTATTTCTAAATCTTGTTTATATGGTTCTTGAAGTCATAAATCACAAATTTAGTTGCTCATAATATTAATAAAGCTATAAAATAATTTCTGGACCAATTTTATAATTTATTGCAATATTATGAATTTCTAATGAATTAATTCGTATCTAAAAGTAATAAATTATTTATAAATAATATATAAGTGTAGAAATTCTAAGTAACTCTAAGATGACACTTATTAATTAGTAGAACATAATTATGCATTTTTCACCTTTTTAATATGCATGAAAATGGATATATGAGTTAATGCATGATGCACTCTATTTAAATAATTATTAAAATTAAATAAAATACACCTTTTATAGTTCTAAAATATTCTACATGATGAGAGAATTCCAACGGTATATTATTTGTAATTTTTGGAACTAAGATGAATATTATGTGATTTTTACAAGATTTAAATCATTTTCTAATTGGTTAACTAATTAATTTCGCGGAAATTGAATCAGATCCGATCGACGGCTGCTATTTGTGGTCTGTTTGGCCACTGGGCCGAGAAAAACTGGCTCAACAAGCGCTGTTGAGGAGGGCCCACGCAGAGGCAGGCCGCTCGGCTTGGCCCACGAGGTGTGGCCACGAAGGGCCCACGCTGGGCGGCCGAACCGGCCGTGATGGTACGGCCATGGCGCGCTCGCCGGCGGGCAGCGGCGCGCTCACCGAAGCGAGATTCCGGCGATGGGGTGATGAGATCCAACACCTGAAGACTCTCCGCGGTGCGGGGAAGCAGGTGAGGAGGTCGGCGTGCGGCGGCGCGTATCGAAGGACGGTGGTGACGGGCAGCGTGGCTCAACGGACTTCGGTGAGGTCTCGACGGCGTTGTGGTGGACAAAAGCCTGCGCCGCTTCGTGTGAAGGCTTCACCGACGTGAGCTGAGGGCCGGCGTCGAGGTTGTCGCTGTCGAGGAGTGCCGGAGAGGGCGATCCACGGTGAGCTCAAAGGGGCACGGCGGCCAGTGAGATCGAGCTCGAGTTCCTAGACCATGATTCACGGATTTAGCCTGTTTGTGAGCTCAAAAGGGACCTTAGGCTGCCAAAAGATTAGCACTTTGCTTAAACGTAGGAGGAGCTCACCGGTGCTCGAGGATTTGGAAGAGGCGCGTCCGACAGTGTCGGAGACGGGATTTTGGGAAAAAGCTCCAAATCTGGTCGCGCTCTCGGGAAGGGAGGAGGAAGGATGGTGGAGAAGCTAGAGGACGTCGAGGCGCAGCTCTCGGTCGCGGACTCGGGCTCCCAAGGTGGGCAGAGAAGCTGCTCCGCGGTGGTGGGGGCGCTCGGCCGCGGGAGCTCGAGTGCAGGTGAGAGAGGGGGAGAGAGAGAGCACTGGCCGGAGTACTGACTCACGCAGTAAAGTGAGCGGGACACGTCGAGGAGAGCGTGGCGTCCATGCGCGAGGGAGACGCGGGGAGCTCGGCACCTGTGCGGCCTCGCTGGCAGCCGGAGGTAGGAGGAGAGGGAGCAGTGACGCTAACAGGCGGGGCCTACTCTCCTTTTTATTTTTCCGAATTTCTCTGATTTCCAGAACTGCTCTCTGTTTTTAATCCAAAATGCATACTTTTCGAGCTCTAAAAATTCTAAAATTTGGTAGGCTGGTAGATCTTTTGAAAAGGAACAACTTTTATTTTGGGCATAAGTTCAAAATCGAATTAAATAAAATGATATTTAATTTTGAAGACATGTTAGCTTTTAAAGGAAAATAAATTATTTGGGACTTTTAAACCTCAAATTAAATTTTTCCAAAAACTTATAAAATTCCAGTGGTTACAAGAAATTGCAAGAGGGAGTTTTGTTTCACAATATTTCATTGAAATTTTTGAACTCACATTTTGAATTTCAAACTTAAATTTGGGACTAACTTCAAACTGGGTTTGAATTTCTTCGAGCTCGGATTTTCAAAAATTTCGAATTCGAATGAAGCGACTTATTATTCGCAAACACGAAGTGTTACAATTAATTAATTGGATGTGTCATAATGATTTAATCTTTTAAAATTGCTTTTATGCAGGTGATCTTCAAGGAACATACTCTCTCTGTCTTAAAATAAGTGATGTTTTTGATTTTTTGAAATCATCGTTTCACCGTTCGTCTTATTCAAAAAGTTTACGAAAATATAAAAATAAACAATCCAAGCTTAAAGCAGTACTAATAATGAATCATTTCACAGCAAAATAAACAATATTTTCATAAATTTTTTGAATAATACTAATTATCAAAGGTAGATGTTTGAAAATCTAAAAGACACTTATTTTGGGACGGAGAGAGTACAAAGAGACAAAAGAATCATTTCAGATGGCAAGCAGACAATAGGAGACCACCGTGTTGGAGTTTTTCACCTCCCATGAATGGATACACATAATCTTTTATTCTCATAGTTTATTGGCTACATGACTTTTCGTAATAATGTAAATTATGTGTGCGATTCATGAAGGAAGGAACTTCCGTTTTCTTAAAAAATGAGATTAATTTGGTGGATACCATTACAATTTTTCAGAATTTAAAATATGTCATCCTGTTTCATATATCATTCACTTGTAGGCTCATCTGTAAGTGACACGGTGATGACATATTTCCAAACTTAAAAAATTGTAATAGCGTGTATCTAACTAGCCTAAAAAAAAAGATTGCAATAGAATGGACGCTGGTAGGTCGCAGAAAGAAGCCAAATAGATTGAACCAAAGTACTGACTTGTGTGCTATGTGTAGACGGTTCTTCTGCATGCCTGTGTGTGAGTGAGAAGGAACACATAAGTATCTTGATACGTTTCTTTTGTTGCTAAGTTGTCACCACTAATGATTCTTTGCTTGCAGCCAGCAGCTAGGTTTAAAGCATAATGATTGTAAGGTGTCTGCCTGCAGGTTTGGACTGGCTCTTTTATCTTTATTTATGCTTTGTGTCGACTCAAAGTGGTAAGCTAGAGAACCCAATGTAGATATAGGATCTGAGCTTTGGTGCTTTCGGCGTTGAAGTATTGGCATATCAAAGATTTTTTTTTGATATTCAGGGTAAATATTCAATTCAGTATCAACTATAAGCATCAGCAAGAGGACATCGATGACTCACATTAAAATCAATATGCCAGGGTTTGGACGAGCCAAGACTAATTGTTTTAGATCCAAAAAACATGTCGTTTATTGTCAGCTGGAACACGATCCAAACATTGCATTGCAGTGAAGGATCTTAGAACGAATAGAGCATTTGACTGTACCTCAGAAAAACAATGGGATAAAACGAATATTATGTTCGGACGGGGCGTATTTTGTCGAGTTAAATGGGCTAGCTAGCTAGGCTAGGCTGAACAACTCGGGCGGAGTGTATTTTACTTTTCGGTTGGGATGTATTTTATTGTCGGGTGGGCTGTAAGTTTCTCCTACGGAAAAATGTGGCTACGTACCCAGTCTTTGGGAGCCTGGATCCCCTGAATTGGTTCATCCAATTCAAGGTATGTAGCGATTGATACAGTATTACGAGAGAGGGTGAACAATGCAGTAAATTTATATTGTAATGAATTATTTTTTTATATGATCTATAGCAAATTTTTTTAAAAAAATTTCGTTAGCATTCAATCTGAACTATTGATTTTTGATCCAACGCTAAAAAGGGGATTCAAATTCGCTGCACTGTAGCCTCCCTCGTTGAGAGCTTCAATGTAGGAGACCCATTCGCCCCTTTGGGGGGTGGGGAGATGAAATCAGAGCCAACGTCATGTTAACATGAGCCAACGCCTGGCAAAATCGAGGCACATCTAAACATTTTGCTATGAGAGGATGCTACGAAGCTCTCGTGCGACGAAGCGAAACTAAACCCCCCTCGTCCCGTATCTAATCAGCACATACGGCTCGAACTGTTTTATTGAGGGAAACCCCTAGTGCAATTGTGCTCTCATAAGCTTGGTCTCGCACGATATACTCACACAAATTCTAGTGGGTGAATACTTCAGTTCGGTTTCACCGCTGAGTGGCAGTGGGCAGTGCACCCTGCCGCCACTGCTACCGGTGGGCTAGTAGGAGGCCTACCAAGCCACCGGTAGCCACTTGAAGGATCTCGTTCCGAACACTTTGCTACATGGGTAAAGGTCTCACATGCGTGTTCATCATGAAAGTGACAAAGCCATATTTCATAATCATATGGACAACATCTTCACCATCAACCCAACCATATTAGTGAAATCTTACTATAACACTTCATGTTTTCGAATAAATAAACAGCATTGTTCAAATTTGAAATCACGGGATCCGAGCTCAATTAAGCAAAACCCTTTCCAGCAAAATCCATGTTTCAAATAAATAATTCAAATTTTAAAATGCACATTCAAACTTTTTCAATGAAATGTTGTGAAACAAAATTTTCTCTTGAAAGTTCTTACAACAACTTGAATTTTATAAATTTTCGTAAAATTTTTATAGAGGTTTAGATGTCCCAAATAAATTATTTTAGTCTAAAAGATGACCTGTTTTCCAAATTTAATAAAATTTTATTTATTTCGATTTTGAATGTGACCCCAAAATAAAAGTTGTTTTTTCTAAAAAGTTATAACTCTCCGCAAAATTTCAGAATTTTTAGAGCTCGAGAAGTATAGATTTCGAAGCCAAATAGTGAGTAATGCAGAAAATCAGCAAATTTCAGAAATTGGAAAATCTCGCGGGTCCCACTTGTCAGCCTCACTGGTGCATCTTCTACCCCTGGGTGCTCCCCATTCCTGCATCGCCACCGCACGCGCCAGGTGCCGTCTTCCATGCGCTTCCTCTGTACATGCGAGACATGACGCCGTGAGCGTGTCCCCAACCTGCTGACGAGCCTTCACAACCCCTGCCGACAGGTGACAGCTCTCTCCCTCTCTCGCGCGCGCTCGGCCAATGTCACCTCCTCAGTGGAGCTCCCTCTCCAGGCCACCTCCATCTTTCACTCCTCGTCGACCAGCTACGCCTTCTCCCTCTCCCGCTCTCCACCACTTAGCTCGCCCCATCTCCCTTCGAGTTGCCCGGATTCTGAATTTTCCCCCAAAAATTGAGTTGTCAGAGCAGTCGGCTGTTCAAGTAAAATTAGTTGAGCTCTGGTGAATATTGTGCCGATTACTCCTGGTTCCTCGCTAATTTCTTCCTTATGCGCCTCCAGGAACTCGGATTCCTGCGAATTGCTCACTCCTTGCGCAGGAATTTCGAGTGGAACCTCGTCGGCCGCCTGAACCCGGTCATCCCTCCGTCGAGCTCCACCTTCCGACCGTCTTCCACAACGGCGTCACCCGCGCCGCCCTTCTCCGGCCTTCGCTGAAGCTTGTGGCACAAGCCTTTCGATTTTTCGTTGTCTGTACCGTGCGCCCTCCTCGCCGCAGTGGCCGTCCCGCCACTCGTCGCCGTCTGCCCATTCCGGTGAGGCACGCACCTCGAGAACCCTCTCTCTAGCTTCCCCTCGACGCGATGGTCATTTTTTGTCACTCGTTCCGAGTTTTACCGCCGGCAGCCCCTCACCGGTGAGGGCGCCGTCGCGTCGGCTACCTGGCCGCCAGGGCCGAGCGCCTAGACCGCATGCGCGTTG
>BCLH01001936.1:30651-42290 GCA_001602315.1 Zoysia pacifica
GAAGAAACAAGAATATTGTAGGACTACGGGCTCAAATGGTCTGGCACATCGCTTGGCCTGACAAATTGGAGCCCTGACTCCTTAAAAAAAAAGTGACCATTTGTTTAGTTCCTGTTCATTTTAGAGCTCGTTCAATCTCACCTGTACCAGAGAGAAAGTGAAAGTGATTGATTCTGTTGCTCTCGAGATGACGATTTAGCTTCTCTTATTCTACTCCGATCTCCTCGTTCCAGAATAACCGAACGAGAACGAGCCCTTTCTGTGGCAGGAGGTCGAGTGTAGAGTCTTAATCTCGGATGCCAGAAGCCTTTGACGATGACACCTACGCAACGGGCTCGTCACACGCCAACCACAAGCCAGTTGGAAGCAGGAGCCAGTAGTCGCATCGTTTGCCTCCTTTTTCCAACAAGGAACGGGAGACACGACTGTTGGATGGATTCTTTCTTAGACCAGTGAGCAGAACAAGTAGCGGGTTGTGATTCTTGACTTTGGGTAGCCGATTCAGCCGGTGTCGAGGAAAAAGTCCCTGCCACCCCTCTCCTGTGTTGATGAAGTTCGCGTTTAGACAGCGATGGTCGGAGAAGAGAAAAGGGTTGTCAGTGAGCTTCGTCGAGGTTTAAGCCGAAGGTTTAGCGGCGGTGACGGGTCTTCCCGTTGCTGGCAACGCACTTTTAAGATCGGTCTAGGTTTGTAGGTGGGGTTTGTGACGGCACAGCGAAGCTCGTCGTGTGTGTCGCCCCGGCCTCCACCTCTCTTTTTTATAACGCTGTGTGACGGAGGCCCACCAGTCATGGATCGGCTGGGCACCCCCGATCAAAGCGCGGATCAAGGTTAGTTGGCCATTGGGCCAACTACAGAAGATCAACTTCTAACATTCTTTCCATTAATCTCAACTTATACTTTTATCTTTAAATACTTTCAATTTTACTCATTCTATTACAGATTGATGCATAGAACTGTCTTATCGTCACAATCATTCGTCGATAGATTTAACAGCTACAATACACTTATCTATTCCGAAATAGTTACTTTAATCTTTTATGTCATCTTTTAGTTCAAAAATCACAGCCTTTCTCTTAAATTCATACCGGCAACATGTTCAATGAATACTTTAAGTGGTAACCTTTTAGTAAGCAGATCCGTTAGCATCTTTGCAGTGCTTATATGCTCAAAAATTATAATTTGATCCCGAACTTTATCTTTCACAACATAGTACTTTATGTTAATGTGTTTGGCAGCACCACTTGACTTATTGTTGTGTGCATACGTTACTGCGAGTTCGTTATCGCAGTATAACTTAAGTGGTCCATAGATGTCGTCAACCACTTTTAAATCGGGTATGAACTTCTTAAACCAATTCACCTGCCCCGTAGCCTCATAACATGCAACAAACTCGGTATACATTGTGGACAATGTAATGACGGTTTGCTTTGAGCTTTTCCACGAAATAGCTCCTCTAGCGAGAGTAAACACATATTTGGATGTAGACTTTCTATCATCTTCCGCATAATTAGAATCTGTGTACCCCGTTATATGGAGTGAATCTGATCTTCTGTATGTCATTATAAGGCTTTTTGTTCCTCGCAAATAGCGCAAAACTTTCTTTATCAATTTTCAATGCTCTATTCTAGGATTGCTCTAGAATCTGCCAAGTAACCCGATAATAAATACTAAGTCAGGGCGTGTATATACTTGAGCATACTGTAAACTTCTGACAGTTGAAGCATATAAAACCGCTTTCATTTGATCGATCTTATACTGGTTCTTGAGGCATTAAAAATCTTTATATTTGTCGCCCTTGACTATTAGTGCAGGTGATGTACTATATTTATGTATACCATATTTCTTTAATACTTTCTCTATATATGCTTTTTGTGACAGTCCCAATACCTCTTTCTTTCTATCTCGATGAATTTCGATTTTTAGAACGAAAGAATCTTCACCAAGATCTTTCATATTAAAGTTTTAGGATAAAATCTTCTTTGTCTTCAGTAGCAGACTGACGTCACTACTAACCATTAGTATATCATCCACATACAGGATTAAAAAGATAAATTTCCCATCTTTAAACTTTGAATAAATGCAGTTGCCTTTTATATTTTCTTTAAACTAAATTTCTTTATCGTACTATCAAACTTCAAATACCACTGTCTTGAAGCTTGCTTTAACCTATAAATCGATTTCTTTAGACGACATCCCATTCTTTCATTTCCTTCTATAACAAAACCTTTCGGTTGTGCTATGTAAATATTTTTCTCTAAATTCCTATTGAGGAATGCTGACTTTCATCTATTTGATGTAACTCTAAATCATAATAAGCCACTAGTGCCATTATGATTTTAAAAGAATCTTTACATGAGACTGGAGAAAAGGTCTCATTGTAATCAATTCTTTCTCTTTGTGTAAAACCTTTTGTCACGAGTCGTGCTTTATATCTTTCTACATTTCCTTGAGAGTCGAGTTTTGTCTTGTAAACTCATTTACAGCTTACTGTTTTGGCTCCTTTAGGAATTACTTTTAAGTCTCAGACTTTATTAGCTTTCATGGACTTCATTTCTTCTTCCATGGGCTGAAGCCATTTTGAAAAGTTTTTACTTCTCATGGCTTCTTCAAATGAGGTGAGATCATCCTCCATTTGAAATTCTTCTGTCTGATAAACTTCATAGTCATCAGGAATAGCTGATCTTTTTACTATTTGAGACCTTATCGGGGCCTCTTCATTTTGCACATTTTTTGTTTGAGGCTGTTCTTGCTTCTTCTCACCTGTGGCAATAGGTTTCTTGTAGACAGGTTCTTCATTCTCATTCATTGTTGCCATAGAAGAAATAATAACAGGTGCTGGCACCATAGTGTCCTGCACTGTCGGTGTAGCGACAACTGATAGTAAGAAGAATGGCTCTTAAATCATTAGAGTAGACGCGTATGCTCGCTTCTCTTCAAGATTAATCTCTCGAGCTACCATGCTCCTCCTCATTATCTCATCCTCTAAGAAGACAGCGTGTCTCGTTTCTACAAACTTTATATATTTGTCTAGACAGTAGAAACGGAAACCTTTCGACTTTTCTGAGTAGCCAATAAAATGGCAACTTACTATTTTGGGATCAATGTTCCCGAGATTTGGGTTAAATACTTTAGCCTCAGTTGGGCTCCCTCACACACGTAAGTGGTTTAATGAGGGAACTTTTCCTGTCCATAACTAATACGATGTTTTTGACACTAATTTACTTGGTACTCTGTTGAGGAATATGAATGACGGTTTTTAATATCTCCATCCACAAATTCAATGGCAATGTAGAATAGTTCATCATGCTTCGCACCATATCTATCAAGATACAATTGCGTCTTTCAGCTACTCTATTTTGCTGAGGTTCGTCCGATGTAGAATACTAGACCACTATGCTATTTTCCTGTAAGAACCTTGCAAAAGATCCAGAAACTTGGTCATACAGGATATGCCGACCGTAGTACTCCCCTCACGATCGGATCGGACTGTCTTTATCTTTAAATCGTGTTGATTTTCAACTTCAGTCTTAAATATTTTAAATTTATCCAAGGTTTCATTTCTTTCTTTGATTGAATAAATATATCCATATCGAGAGTAATCATCCGTGAATGTTATGAACGAGTCATAACCATCTATACTCTTCACAGAAAAAGGACCACAAATATCTGTGTGAATAATTTGTAGAACTTCTGTGCTTCTTTTTGTATCTTTCTTAATTTTCTTTACATATTTTTCTTTGATGCATTTTCTGCATTGTTCTAAGTCTGAAAACTCTAGTGAAAGAAGAATATCAATCTTAACTAGTCTTTCTATTCTCCCTCTCGAAATATGACCTAAACGACAGTGCCATAATTTCGACAACACATCTAGAGTTTTTTTTTTCTATTTTCATTGATGGACGAGGATTCGTTTATCTCGCACGCAACGTTCTCGTTATTGCATACGACATTCACACCATCACGTAGTGATAACAAATAAAGCTTATTTTGTAAGATGGCAAAACCAACATATTCTTTATTAAACATTATTTCACACTTGCTATTTTCAAAATGACAATCATAACCATCATTATTCAAACATAAAACACTAATCAAATTCCTCTGTAGAGAGGGTACATAGAGAACGTCTCTAAGTATAAAAATAAAGTCATCAGCTAGTTCTAATGAAAGATCGCTAACGGCTTCAACTTCGGCTTGGACTCTATTTGCAACTTTAATGCATCTTTCTCTTCTTTGCGTAGTCTTCGTCGAACGGAATCTCTACAATAAATTAGCAACATGAGCAGTTGCTCTAGAGTCAATCCACCAAATAGATTTTGAATATTGCACATATAGATATTTGTTTATGAAGGTAATAATGTTCTCACCTTTCTTTGCTATGATCATATTTAAGTAATCAGAACCGTTCTTTTTGTAATGTTCTGTCTTCTTGCAGTGAAGACACTAGTCTTTGTCTACTACAAATTTGTTCTGTTGAAGCTGATGGACAGTGGTTTTTCTTTTGTTCTTTGAGGAGTGACTGTTGAAATTTTTTCTTTTGTTATCCTTCACATAGTTGACAGAACCACCATGTGAAGATTTAATTCTGTCCTCCTTTTGCACACACATTGCTATGCACTTTTCTAAGTTCTATGTCTCGGGTTGCATATTGTAGTTGACAACGAAGCTGTTAAACTCTTTTGGCAAAGAAGCAAAAATCAGATGGATAAGGAGCTCATTTTTGAGACCTAGATCTATTAGTTTGAGCTTGGATGCCATATTGCTCATCCTCAGTATATGCTCTCTAATGCCACCGTTACCACTAGAGTATCTTTCTGTCACAAGCTGTTTGATCAGCTGTGCTGCATATGTTTTTTAAGAACCAGTGAACTGATTCTTTATTTTATCTAAGATACTCTGTAACAGTGTCACACTCTGCAATCGAGCTCATAATGACAGGCTCAATTGTGTTCTTTATTACAGTCATACATTTTTTATTGGCTGTGGTCTATTTTCTATGCTCAAAGTCATAGAACATCTTTAAGGGAGCATAGTCCCTCTGTCTAGTCTGTCAAGCAGCCTCAGTCTCATTTTCTTTTCTCACTGGCTCCTCAGACTCAGTAAAACATACTGTGGTGAGAACCCAGTCTACCTCAGCCAAGATAAATGCTAGGTCTATTTTTTCTTCCACTCTCCATAGTTGTCACCTTTGAGAGTGAGGATCTCTTTGATACAACTCATCAAGTTGTATCCCCCTAAAATAAATCAAGTAAAATGAAAACACAATAACAATAAAATTATATGCCTTATTTTTAACATTAGTCAAAAATATAACACATAATTTTATCTTATACATTAAATCTATATCACCGTTGACAGAAATAGAAATAATGCATAAAATTATCAATTAAAGAATTATAATACTGTTATTATTAACGTTGGTCAAAAAAATAACAATATCATAATTATCTGCAATTTTCTCTATTTTTCAGAATTAAATTCTCTCGTTGGTTCGAATTTAATAATGAAATAAACAAATTTAAACATGCAGCGGAAAAATAAAAATTTCTCTAATTTTTAGAAGCAATTATCGAACTTTTCTATTCTATCAAAATTTTGCTAATTTTTCCTCAATTATTTCTGTTAAAATTAGCAAAATAATCAATTTAATTACTTCTTAAAAGTAAAAAAGAAAAAACTGAAAAAACTTTGAGTTTTGGGCGCCGCCCACCGTGAACAGTCGCACGCGCGCGCGGCCCAGCCGCTCTTTTGGTCCAGCCCAACGGCCTGTCCCTTTTCGTGGGAGGCAACCTAGGCCTAGGCCGGGATTTCACCATCTCGCCTGGGCCTCTTTCGGCCCATCCAGGCGCCGCTCGTCGTGCCTGCGAAAATCGGGTATAAATACCCCGCCGCGCCGCGACGCAAAATCCTTAACTTCATTTCTCTCCCTCGCCCTCTCTCTCACTCGTGCGGCCGCTCTCTCGCGGCTAGAGCGTCGCCGCGTCGGCTGGACGTCGTGGCATGGCCAAGGCGAGGCCGTGGCGCCGGCGCGGGCGCTCACCCGCCACCGTCAAGGGTCGGAGCTCACGTGGCGCCTCTGTGGCCAGAGCTCGGGAAAACCCGAGCGACGGCGAGGAGTGGGCAAGGTGAGCCGCTTCCTCTCTCTCTTTTCCCCAGATCTGTTCCCTCTTCGGTTAGGGTTAGGGTTAGGGTTAGGGTTAGCGTTTTTAGATCTGAGGTTTTTGGATCTCTTTTCTTTGGGGTTCGATGTTTTCGATCTATTCGAGACCCTAGCTCTGATGCCATTGTTGGATCGATTCTTTCTTAGACCAGTGAGCAGATCGAGTAGTGGGTTGTGGTTTTTTACCTTGGGTGACCGATTCGGCCGGTGTCGAGGAAGAGGTCCCCGTCATTTCTCTCCTGTGTTGGTGAAGTCCGCGTTTGGGCGACGATGGTCAAAGAAGAGGAGAGGGTTGTCGGTGGGCTTCGTTAAGGTTGAAGCCGAGGGTGTAGCGGCAGTGATGGGTCTTCCCGTCGCTGGCAGCGCACCCTCAAAATCGGTTTAGGGTTTGTAGGTGAGGTTTGTGGCGGCACAGCGAACCTCATCGTGTGTGTCGCCCCGGCTTCACCTCTCTTTTTTATAGCGCTGTGCGACGAGGACTCACCAGCCATGGATCGGCTGGACGCCTCCGATCAGGACGCAGATGAAGGTTAGTTGAGCCAACTAACAGGAAATCAACTTTTAACAACGACCACTCACAAATTCAAAGTTGGCCACTCAAGTTCTCTGCTGCTGGTGCTACGTCTAGTCTTTTACTGGCACTATTAGTCATACTGAAAAAGCACCCGGCACCGTTCCACCGGTCGGTTCTGGGCTACAATTTACATAGTACGTCAACGACACAGTACGAAATACCTCAACCAATTTTTTTCACGTGAGATGCATGGCTGCAGTTTTTCCCGTCGTGGAGGGCGCTTTCAGGTTCACGACTAGGGATATAAATGGATATCAATGAGTTTTATAAGTCAAAGCTCTAATTCATTTTATTTTCTCCACCAATATAAAATGAAAGGAGGAGTTAGTTCATTGAGCCCGATCCACTGAACTCAGAAAATTAGGAGACTTGCATACCTATTCACGACGGGCGAGCAGAGAATGATGGCGTTCGAGAACGGCGTCCCTGTGGAGCCGTTGGAGCGAGCGATCAGGGAGTGTTTCAATCTGTCGACTAATACTAGAATGACTCAATTGACTAATCAAAAGCTAATGGCCAAACGTATCCAACGCTACACAAGGAAAAAATTCAGATAAGAAACGGAGAAGCTTCACAGCCTTACCTTTGTCACCTATTTTCAATCCACTGTTATTGAAAATTGACTAGCACTAGAACGACTCAACTGACTACTCAAAAGCTGATCGATGGCTATATGTACGCACTCGTCCTCCCATCAGTTCAGACAGTTCGAGGCAACATTTTGCGAGCTTCCTCTGGACGACGATGGCTGCCAGCGGAGTCGGAGACGGCGAGCTGCAGTTGCTGGGCTCCTGGTTCAGCGCCTACGTGTTCCGCGTGAAGGTGGCGCTGGGTCTGAAGGGGCTGAGCTACGAGTACATTGAGCAGGACCTCTTCGACAAGAGCGGCCTTCTGCTGAGGTCCAACCCGGTGCACAAGACGGTGCCGGTCCTCATCCACGGCGGCCGGCCTGTCTGCGAGTCTCTCGTGATCCTGCAGTACATCGACGAGGCTTGGGCCGGGACAGGGGCTCCTCTTCTCGTCCCCGACGACCCCTACGACCGCGCCACCGCACGCTTCTGGGCAGCCTACATCGACGACAAGGTACGATGCGTGCTTTCATACACTCCTAACCTAGTACCTTGAATCTGACATCAAATCGGAAAACGTTTTAGGCCCCGTTTGAAATTCCTGCGTTCCAAACGGGGCCTTAGTGACTTTGTGCGTTCTCTTGCAGTTTTTCCAGTCTTGGAAGGCAATAGCGTGGTCACCGATGGAGGAGCAGAGGGCAGAGGCGTTCAAGAACGCCGTCCCTGTGGTGGAGACTTTGGAGCAAGCGTTCAGGGAGTGCTCCAAGGGGAAGTCCTTCTTCGGCGGCGACGCCATCGGGCTCGTGGACATCGCGCTCGGGAGCTTCCTGATGTTGATCGAGGTGATCAACGAGGTGAACGGCGCCAACCTTCTGGACGAGACCAAGTTCCCGGGCCTGGCCGCGTGGGCGGAGCGGTTCCTGGCCACGGACGCCGTGAAGGACGCCATACCAGACGCCGGGAAGCTCTTGGAAGCGTACAATAGTTCCATGGCTAAATGGGTCGCTTCTAAACAGGGCTAAGTCACCTGTGGTTGGGTTCTCACGGACACGGTGAGCGTCCGACATGAGAATTCGTAGGAGTCAAGTATATTACTTCAAATGTGGCATCTGATCTTACTGCTCAGTGCCTGTACGTGCTTCGAGATGTATTTGCTTTAAATTTACTGCAGATATCTAAGTAAAAAAAACTAAGTACAGAATTTGGTCAGACAGGGCCCAAAATCCAGCTGCCAAATCCCGATGATTCATTCGAATTCCTTCGCCTCTTTTTGTTCACTCCATGAACTGCCAACCTTTCCTTGGCATACGACAGCGCTGACGAAAATCCCTCACCTACTCTCCGAATAGCCTTTTGTTGGGAAAGATATTAGCCCTGAACTAGAGGTTGTGAATTTTTCCCATTAAACATTGTAATTCTTTTTAGAGATATTTGTATTTTTTAAAGTATTTAACCCCTCCTAACAAAGAAATGGTATACTAGCATTTTTTTAATGTCTCTCCTGCTGAATACAGCTTTAGATCTGTTCATATATATAATACTCTTTTTGTCTCAAAATAAATATCTTTTTAGATTTTTAAATATTTATCTTTGGCCATTCATCTCATTCTAAAAACTTGTGAAAATATTATTTATTTTATTATAAAATGATTCATTATTAGAAATATTTTAAACTTGATTTAATTATTTTAGTATTTTTGTAATTTTTTTAATAAAATAAATAATCAAATATTAATTTTTAAAAGTTAAAAATATAACTTATTTTGAAACGGTGGAGCAGTAAAACTTACTTTCCCCTCCCAAGGTCGATTCCAAGCGGTGCCCCTACCTGGCAGGTCCAGTACTAGCCGCAGGCTGAAAATACCGTCATAATGTATTGCGGCCAATGTGCTTGTACAGTAATATTGGATAGATTTTAAAATAGACCTAATTGAATGTGAACTGTTCATTTACGTTGATTTTAAAGTTTAGATTTTTTTTTACCTTTTAAAAGATAAAAAAATTTAAATAATTATTAATGACTATATCATTCAATTTAAAAAGTAATTACTAATCAATTTTAGAAGGAGATAGTAATCAAGGTCATATTTTATTATATGTATTGAATTATCTCTTAGAGCTGAAACAAATATTACTTGATCTATTTTAAAAGGACATTAATATTGTGGCTGATGCATGTACAAGAATTTGAACGTCAGAAATCAAACATATCCAACTCTATTTAAGAAAAAATTCTGACAGGAAAAAATGGAGAAGCTTCACCATCTTATCCTTAACACCCATTTTCATGCAACAGGAACCTCTGACGAGGTCGGGGTGACTGAGCAGTGGACACGAATCCATATGTCAGTGATTCTATGTCACTGTGAGATAGACAGATGATCCAAAGCGCATTTTTCATTCCATCGATTGTTTGACGACTGTTGTAACATCCCAGGATTTTCAAATTAATATAGCGACAATTCTCCAAATTTTCATTCCAAATTAATTGTCTGTTCCAATATTTTGTTTAGATCAAAATTCATTCGTTCCGAAATTCGTTTCGTCTAAATCTGAAATCCGTTCATGAAAATTAATCCGGTGCCGAAATAATTTAGTTCGCGTAATTTTTACGTTGACTAAAATTGTTTCTCGGAAATTTCCACAAATTAATTTTCGGGTCTCTAAATATTTCTCCAAATTAATTTCTGCAGCCTTCCTAATTGTTTCACGTTTTTCAATTAAATATCCAGATTTATTTTTAACCCTCTATTTTTTTTTACTCCCTATAAATACCCCTCTAACCCTAACCCCATCTCATTTTCCCATTTCCTTTCTTCCACCGCAAGTTGTATCTTCCTGACAATCGGCTCTCCGCGTGCGCCGCCCCTCTCCGTTTTCCACGCCGTCGTCTTCTCTCCACACGCGCCCACTCGCCTCGTGCTCCGCGCGTGTCACCGAGTCCCCGCGCGATCTTCTGGTCCGAAGGCAGCCGTCCCCGCGAGTCGTCGCTCAAGCCTGCACGCCGTCAACCTCGATCTATCCCCGCGTCGCTGTCCTTCGCAGGGAGCCGCGTCGCCTGTTCCCGAAACCGCGTCGCTATCTGCCTCAGTCCCCGCGTCGTCCTTCGCCGAGCCGCGTCGCCAGTCCGCGCCGACGCCGTTGACCTCAACTCCTCTGCGTCGCCTTCCTGCCGCGTTGTCATCATTCGCGCGTCGCTGTCTGCTGCAAGCCGTGCTCCGATTTCTGGACCCCCAGCCGATCCGCTGGACCGAGCGCCGCTGGAAGTCCGCTGCGCTGGTCGCAGCGCTGTCTCTGCGTGTTTTTCCGCACCGAGTTTTCCAGTGCGTTGTCCTGCCGTAGCCAGTGCCGATTTCCGAGATCCGGTTTCCAATCTCCGTTGAAATTCCAGCACGGGTTTCCGATCTTCGATCTCCGATTTCGTCTTCAATTTCAGATCTCGGTGAGAACGATTTTTTTCTTCTAAATTTATTTCCCTTTCCGATTAATTGTTAGATTAATTGCTAATCTTAATCTGCGATTAATTATTCTACAATTAATTTAAATTTCTTGTGGTCTCAATTGTCTACAATTCCGGAGAATTTCGTTTGATCTCCGATTAATCTCGAAATTGGTTCGTTAATTTGTCCCGTCGCGATTATTGCGTAGGGTTGTTCCGGGGGACGTTTTGCGCGCATTTAGTCTACTAATTTCAATTTAGATTCTAATTTCAGTTCTATCTTTGTCGCGTAATTAGTGTCTAATCCCTGTTGTTCGTGTGGTGATTAGCTGCTGTCCCTGAGGAGGAGTTCTGCGAGCCAACTCAGTTCGACGAACCGGATCCCGACTTCGATCCCAAGTTGCCAGGCAAGCCGCGTTCCTTGATCACTTTGTTCCTAGCATTTTAAACTGCATGTTTTGTTTGCAACTTTAATTTGCATGCCAACTATTTTAAAATGTGCTAGCAACATTCCTAAGCCGTGCCAATTTACTATTCCGCAAATATTAACCCTAGGATTGCTTTAGTACATTTATTTTACTTTTATGCTTAGCCATGCTTAGTCGCATTTATTTTATCTCACACCTATCACTATAAAATGAAATTTGTGTAAATGCTTTTATACTGTGCTTCAAATGTGTGAGTATTGCAAATAACTATACATAACTATTTAGCGGGGGCAGGAGGCAGTATGAGGAGCTGGGGGACTTTCGGGAAGTCCCTATGAGAGTACCTGTGGCGGGTACACTGGAGGCTTCGGCCTTGGCGGCGAGTTGTTGGTTGTTGGAGTTGTGGTTGGAGAGATGGCCTGCCCCGGCAATTAAGGACCGAGTCCTTCGAGCCTTGTACGCTCAG
>BCLH01001936.1:48397-60302 GCA_001602315.1 Zoysia pacifica
CGAGGTCGGAGAGTTCCTGCAGGGCAGGCGCGCAATGCTGCGGGAGGACGGCCGTCCCGCGTCGCGGTAGCCGATCGCCGGCGGCGACGGCTGCCCCGCATCGGGATCCGAGGAGGTAGCGCACAAGCTAGTACAGGCACTAGGCAGAAACTGACATCTTGCTTTTTCTCTCCAGTTTTGACGACGAGGTACAAAATCAGAGGCCTTGTTCGTCGCCTCAATTTGCTTTGCTCGTTCTCGTCTTTGTTCAGCTCATCCGCTGATTAGGAATGTGATTTTTTGGCGAAGCTGCCAGCCGCAATCTATTGGTTGTATGATTTGTATCGCACGATCTTTAAAAAAAATTCCAAGTTCATGTAATGTTTTGTTTACATTGTTTCGCTACTACAAAAACAGCGGCATTATCTATCACTTGCGGTTACTGCCATTTTGTCCAGAGAAAATGGAACAATTTCATTCGCAGGCTGTGCAACGGCGAGTTTTTCAGTAAACGCTAGTAACTGCTGCTATGCTCTGAGTTAAATTCGTTCCCGGTCAAACATACGTGGGGTCAGGAAGTTCCTAATTACTCCTACACTTCTAAATTAAGAAATAAATTCGGCTGTACATTGAGTAAAGACCACCATGGTTATCAAATACAGTAAGGGGGAGGGAGCCAGACAAGACGAGCAAAAACGGCGATTTCCAATCACCGTCCCTACCTGAATGATCAGGAGAACTGGGAAAAGGGACAAGAACAACAGCCTGCCGAAAGATGCTCTCGGCAACCACAAGCCGCCGCACTGGTCACCACCTTCTGCGAAATCTACCGTATTGTACTCCTACAGGCTCTCGCACGAGCACGGCACAATCGGGCAGCACGAGACATGATCTGAGCGTCAAAGCATTTTTCTACCGAGAGGAGCCCGCTCGGCTTGGCCGGGAACGGCATGCGCGCGCGCGCCGTCCAAACGCGAATGCCGCGCCCGGGTGGGCGGGCGCATCTGACTGCACGAAAGGGAGTAAAGAAATGTCAGAGGTGATGCAGCCCGCGATAGCTGTCGGGATGGTTAGGAAGGGGATTGATCGGTGGCTACGTATCGTGCGGCGTGCCGCCGGTGACGCGGATGGGTGCCAGCACTCCGTGCGTAAACGCTTGCAGTGCAGAGAGATTCCTTCGTTCCGGTGGGCGCGTCGGCCGGGCGAGGGAGGAGACCAGCCGCGGACGGCATGCCTTCTCTGCGCCGTTGGGAAAGGCGGCCACGAGGGTGACGCCGTGCGCGCAGCCGCGCTGCGCAGGCAGGAATCTTTTCGCTGCGGTTGCCAGATTTGTGTCCCCCGGCTTTGCCCCTCACTCGCCATGATGGTGCTAAACCGTTGCCATCCCGATCTGAGCTGAACCGTTGATAAATAGTCAAGCTCGATATACTTACCTTCGTGTCAGTAAAACTTATTTCTGCCTTTTGTTTACCGACGCTTTAATGAATAATTTTTATAAATTTAATTAAATATAAAAATATAGTATTTGTATTTTTAAATTTTTCAAAAAAAATACTTTTATAATATATATACTCTCTATATCTCATAAAATTTTTTTTTTTGACTTTCTGACTTCACTCGTCTTATTAAAAAATGTAAAAATATAATTTATTTTATTGTGAATTGTTTTATCATTAAAAATATTATAAGCATGATTTATTTTTTTTATATTTATAAAAAAAATAAATAAAATAAGTGATCAAACGTGCTTTCTAAAAATCAAAAAATAAGTTTTTATAAGACAGAGGTAGTATAATTTATATTATTAAAATTATTTAAAATTATCAAAATTATTAGTCAAAGTGATAATCAATTAAAATAAGCTTCTAATAAAGTTCACGTGGGCAACTACACAATTGCGTGAACGGTAACCCGCTCCTCAAGGTTGACAACACTTTGGACAAACCGTTTGTTGTTGGACATCACTATCACAGGAATCGATTCGGACAAACAGATCCATCGTCGGATAACAAACTCCGCGTCTTTGAATGGTTAATATACTAGCGAATAAGCGTGAACCATCACATAGAATATAACTGTTTATACTCACAAGTGAAAAAAAAAAAAGAAACTGCTTTTTCTGGAATCATTATGAAAAACATAGAAGTGGTACAGGGAATGCATATATACCTACAAACGTGCAGAACAGACTTTACCAAGAAAATATCTTACCAAGTGGAATCTAAATGGATATGTTCTATCGAAAAAGGGCAAAGTATTACCAAGTGGAATCCAAATGGATATGTTCCATCGAAAAAGGACTGAAAGTAACCACACAGCACAAACAAAACAGAACCATACCTTGCTGCTGCACAATGAATCTATGGCTCAGGACAATAAATAGCACGTGAAATAAATCAGAAGCAAAATTTGACAGCGTCATAGGACAAATAAAGGAGTGTGTTACTCCCAATGGTCTAACATAGAAATCAAACGCATTAGATTGCACTATGACCTGAACCTACAATATTAACACATCTGATCGACCCCTTCAGCGCTTACAAAACAAAATACTGGCTTCTAAAAATTATACAATTGACTGAAGTCAGAGGAAATATGGGACAGCAGTCCTTGGGCCTCGCATCTGGTTGTTCTCCTCTGTCTCGGTGAAGAATTTAACATCTCTTTCCTGTAAATGCAATAAGGTACAGTATAATAACAGCATCAGCTGTAGCTCACAGAATGCTATTCGGCAGAAGTTAAGAAAGGACAATGGATGGGAAAAAATTAAAAAAACTGAAATTTACAGCCATAAAAATAATATACAACGCATCTGGTGATACAAAGCTTTTCAATTAGAAATGACAGCAATACTCGTTTACAAACCCAAGGTGACTTGCTTTTTCATGAGTCATAGTAACTTTACCCCTTCCTAGCAAAAGGCACAACATGCACATGCTCAGTTATTCCAAATGTGATAAAACCCCAAAAGGTTTTTTCCTATTCCTAAAAAAAGGTATGTTTCATGCAGTTAGACCATTCATTTGGACAATTCAGAAATGAATGTTCACTGAGGTCTAAGGTAGCCCTCTCCCTATAAGTAGCCTTAGTGTTATTCCTTAAAAGTGTGTTATGTCTCACTAATGAAGTACAAAAAATGTAGAATGGAGAAGTAGCAGGTGGCGACCCCATTTAGCTGTACATAGTATAACATTACATTGTCCATTGCATAAGCGATTCATGACCATACAAGTCATAACCTACCTGTCTTCCACAAAGTGTAATAAATGTGTGCACAACAAAATCCACCGAATATAGAATTGAACTGATTGTGTGAACCTATAAGTGCAAGGGATGCATAGGACTACAAGCAAATCCTTCTAGATAAAAATATAACATACCATCTTCTCATCGAAGCTTAGTATAGAAGCAACATTGCCACATCTGTAGCAATAATTAGGTGCAGACCACACCTGGTGGAAGAAAAACAGAAATTAATGAGTATGATCATGGATTCTGAAATGAAAAATAGCCACTACGATAGGAAGACACTACGCATCTGAAGTGATCAGTCTATATGTGAACAAGAACTCACAGTTACAAGGCCCTTCTCCTGGAACATGTATTTTAGTCCTTCCTGGACCAGCTGGTGAGCCCGGCAAACTAACTCGATACCATTGATATGGTTGAACTGTGTAACACAGAGTAGCATTCATGAGATAGTGAAGAGGCAGTCAGGAAACAGATCAAATGTATGCGCACCTCTGCTGTCACCCGTGATCCAAAAAGCCAACCAGCTCCACGTGGACTAACAGCCCATGTCTCTATCTCTTCAGGGTCACTCCACATAAGATCGCAGAAAGGACCTTCATGTGGAATTTCACAGTTGCGATCAATTGTACGTATCTGATGATACAAGAGACATTAAGACGTTAATTCCACTGAACATATATTATATACAAAATGTTTCATTGAATCAGATTCTTACTAGCTCTATGTCTAACATAGCCGGTCCCAAGCCCGGATAAAAGAGGAGGGTACTCCGCCTACGCTTCCTAACATGGGCGGAGGTTTCACCTATATAGCCACGACATAGCCGGTATCAAACCCGGATAATTTAGTGGGTTGTGTTAGGCGTGGCGAGCCAACAACTATCTTAACCATTCCCATAAAAATGAAACCCCAAAGTTTTTCGTTGGGGCGTAACCCTCTTAACGACGCGCTATGCCGAAACTCGGGTATGGTGAAAAATGAGCAAGGGCCGGGTCACCACATCCTTAGTGGTGCACCGTATCGTGATCTAGATGCGGTGAAAAGTGTGCAAAGATCGAGTCGTCGCATCCTTAGTGACGCGCTACGCTGTCGCCCGGGTGTAGTGAAAAATGAGCAAGAGTCTTCGCATTTAACTCGGCGGATGCGGAGGATAAGGAAGCTAGTCGAGCCTTGTAAGTTGCGGGTAGGTAGTTGGAATATAGGGTCACTCTCGAGTAAGCTTCGAGAGGTAGTCGATGCTATGATTAGACGACGTGTGAATATTCTTTGTGTTCAGAAGACGAAATGAAAGGGTCAAAAGGCAAAGGAGGTGGAAGATACCTGTTTCAAGCTTTGATACACAAGTATATTGACAGCAAAAAACGGGGTAGGCATTGTGATCGACAAAAGGTTTAAAGATGACGTGGTGGACATAAAAAAGCACGGAGATAGGATTATTCTAGTGAAGCTGGTTATTGAAGATTTAGTTCTGAACGTAATTAGTGCTTATGCCCCTCAAATAGGACTGGATGAGAGTGTCAAGAAGCAATTCTAGAAGGATTTGAATGCGATGGTCAGCAGTGTGACTATCGTTGAAAAGCTCTTTATAGGAGGAGACCTAAATAGGCACATTGGCTCTTCTAGCGTAGGCTGAGAGGGTGCATAGTGATTTCGGCTACAGGAGTAGGAATCAAGAAAGGGAGAGGATTTTGGACTTTGCCTTGGCCTACGATTTGTTTGTTACAAACTCCTATTTAGAAAGAAAGCCTCTCATTTAGTAATCTCTTTCAAAGTGGTCCTCACTGTAGGCAGATTGATTTTATCTTAGCAAAAAGAGAAGATAGACATGCTTATTTAGACTGTAAGGTGATACCAGAAGAATGTGTGGTACCTCAGCATAGGCTTGTTGTTGCGGACTTTCGCTTTCAGTTGCGCTCTCTACGAAGGAAACAATTTAAAGTGAAAATGACAAAGTGGTGGAAGCTTAAAAAAGATGCAGCACATACTTTCAAAGAAAGAGTTATCAAAGAGACCTCTTGGCAGACAGAAGATGATGCAAATATTATGTGATTGAAGATGGCCACTTGCATTAGAAAAATAGCCTCAGAGAAGTTTGGTGTGACTAAAAAAGCCAGACGTGAAGCCAAAGACACATAGTGCTGGGACGAGAATGTCCAGAAAGCTACCAAAGAGACGAAAGAGTGTTTCAAGCGAGTTCACCTTGATAGAAGCGTAGTCAACATAAAGCAATATAAAATAGCAAAAAAGACCGCAAAACGAGCGGTGAGTGAGGCAAGAGGTCGAATGTTTGATGCCTTGTACCATCGACTAGACATGAAAGAAGGAGAAAAAGACATATATAAGATAGTCAAAAGCCGAGAGAGAAAAACTAGAGACCTCACCCAAGTTAAATGCATTAAGAATGAAGCAGAGCGTTTGTAAGTAAATGATAAAAAGATTAAGGATAGATGAAGGGAGTATTTCGCTAAACTCTTGAACGAAGATAGTGGAAGCCCATCCATTGAGTTGGATATCTCTTCCGATAACCTAAATAGACACTTTGTGAGAAGGATTCAGGAATCCGAGTTAAAAGAGGCCTTGAAAAAGATGAAAGGAGGTAAAGCACTGAGTCCGAATGAGATTCCCATTGAAGATTCCCATTGAAGTGTAGAGATGTCTTGGGGATGTAGCAATAGTTTGACTCACCAAGTTGTTCAATCTCATTTTCCGATCAAACAAAATGCCTGACGAGTGGAGGCGAAACACTTTAGTACCGATCTTTAAGAACAAGGGAGATGTGCAAAGTTGTACTAACTATCGAAGGATCAAGTTAATGAGCCACACAATGAAGCTATAGGAGAGGGTTATTGAGCATCGTCTGCGGAGATCAACGAGAGTCACCCAAAACCAATTTAGTTTCATGCCCGAAAGATCCACTATGGAGACAATTTTTTTAATAAAGTAACTGATGAAGAGATATAGAGAACAGAAGAAAAATCTGCATATGATCTTCATTGACCTAGAGAAAGCTTATGATAAGGTGGGCATTGAAAAGGCACAAAGTCTCAACAAAGTACATTAACCTCATTAAGGATATGTACAAGGATGTGGTGACAAGTGTTCGAACAAGTGATGGAGACACCGATGAGTTTCTAATTAATATAGAACTGCACCAGGGGTCGGCTCTGAGCCCTTATCTTTTTTACTTTGTTGATGGATGAGATCACACGAGACCTACATGGAAACATTCTTTGGTGTATGCTCTTTACGGATGATGTGGTACCAGTGGATAAGAGTATAATAGGGGTAAACCAGAAGTTAGAATCATAGAGACATGCTTTGGAGTCAAAAGGTTTTAGACTTAGTAAGTCTAAAACAGAGTATATAAGATGTGATTTCAGTGCTACCGCAGTCGAGGAGAGAGATGTTAGACTTGATGGCCAGGTGGTACCCAAGTACACTTTTCGTTATTTGGGTTCAATGTTGCAAAAAGATGAGAATATAAGTCATAGAATTAAAGCCGGATGGTTGAAGTGAGGTCAAACTTCTAGAGTCCTATGTGATAGTAGGGTGCCTCAAAAACTCAAAGGTAAATTCTATAGGACTGCAATTCGTTTTACCATGCTTTATAGAGCAGAGTGTTGGCCTACGAAAAAACGACATGTCCAACAGCTACACGTAGCCGAAATGCGTATGTTGAGATGGATGTGTGACCACACGAGAAGAGATCGTGTCCGAAACAATGACATATGAGAGAGATTAGGAATGGCACCAGTTGAGGAGAAACTTGTGCAACATCGTTTGAAGTGGTTCGAACATATTCAACGAAAACCACAGGAGGCACCGGTTCGTAGCGAGATGGTAAGTCGACCAAACGGTGTGAAGAGAGACAGAGATAGACCAAACTTGACTTGGGAAGAGTCTGTGAAGAGAGATCTGAAGGATTGGGAGAAGAGAGATCTGAAAGATTGGGATATCGTCAAAGAGTTAGCTTTGAATAGGAGTTCGTGAAGGCTAACAATTCATGTGCCTGAACCTTGATTGTCGTTTGTTGCTCCTTTTTAGTCGTCTCTCGGGGTTTCATCTCTGACCTACCCCAACTTGCTTAGGACTTAAGGCTTTGTTGTTGTTGTTGTTGTTGTTGGTGTTGTAATCAGATTCTTACTACTCTCCATCTTACGGACCTACAAGTCTATGGATATATGAATCTATGATACTGTATTGAAATTTGACACTTTTCATACCAAAAAATTACACTGCACATATGCACAAACTAGAATAACATCCTTGCTTTGTTATGGGGCGCTTTAATGATGTTTACTCCATTCGAATATCAGCATTTGTAGACTAGTTATAATTTATGAAGTGTGAGATACAAAGGTATTAATGAATGTGGAAACATATACAGTTTTACAACCTTTAGCATTTCACTAAAAAGACGTCTAATCAAAGTGCCCCTAAAGTATTTGAGATTCGAGGGTTACTATTATTAGTGATAATCAAGCTGGCGGCTAAGAAAACTTGATGACCGGTTTGAGGAAAGAATACTGGACTCACACGGACCACTTGTCAAATACTGAAGTCAGGGAGTGATGACCCCAAGTCAGCATGGCTCCTACAGGAAGGACCCACACATGCTATAGACAATGGGAAGCAAGGCTATGCGAGAGTTCAAAAGTCAAATGAAGATCCATAGGTGAGAATTCTAAAATATATCCATAGCTAACGGCAGCATTTTCTGTCACCAGAAGTTTAAAATAGCCTTAAAAGTTCATAGAATATCTTTTTTAAAAAAAAAAAAGTTCCAGACTAACTGCCAAGTGCATATCCACATACAATATCTATGTTGACAGGTAAGAATGTCACAGAAGTTCAACAAACCTGGTCAACTGTGCGTACATCAGGAGAAAGACCACCATGAACACAGAGGACCTGAATTTCAGCATGCAACTTAAGTACGCTTTGATATAAATAATATGAAATGCCAACTGGAAAATTCTCTACACAAGAAACTCACTTGTCCATTAATGATAGCTGAAAGTGTCAGGTAATCGAAAACATCAGTGCAGTACCGCCACGCATTGGCATTCCCATACTTCCTCTGGCACTCATCGTAGAAACCATACACCTAAAATCAATAGTGTATTAGTATTTAACACAGCTGCATAACAAGCACTACGTCAGCACACTTATTTGCGCTAGATTCAAAGACAAGTATATAATGTTAATGATTAAGTATGAGCATAAAATATCATAATAACGTGGAGAATCTATTTCAACAGGAAATAGAAGTAAACCATAAGCATAATGCTTATTTATCATGCGTGTCACATGTATCCGTCCGCAGGGAGGGAGGGAGAAGGTTCAAGAGTCATTGGCTGAACATACAAGTCATGAGAACACAGACAGGACTACATTAAATTTATTTGCAGCAAAATGATCTTGAATCACAAAATATCAAGTCTATTAACTTTTTACCACATACCAGGACATACCTGAGTCAACTGCCTACTTTCATGATTTCCACGCAGAAGGGTAATGTGAGCAGGATACCTGATAGAAGCAAGAACTTCAGTCACAAGGATCCACAGAGACTTGAGAGAAAAGGACCCATAAATCAAAACACCAAAGAGTATAGGAACAACGACCTTTTCATCACTATAGTTCATAGGTTATATAAAAGGTAAAGGGGAACATACAAATGCTATTCTACACCCTGGGTGTAGAATCTCAATAATTTGGTTCTGTTTTCTTTGGTAATTTCCCTTTTTTCAGTAATTTTGTTTCAATTACTTCATTAATTTTCTCTTCTCCACTAATTTTGTCACATTTCATTCAGTAAATTTTTGTATTTCTTCAATAATTTCCTCTCCTTCAGTAATTTTATTCCAATTCCTTCAGTAATTTTGTATCGAATCTTTTAGTAATTTATCGTACTTCAGTAATTTCATTCAATTTCCTTCAGTAATTTTGTTTTAGGTGTCTGGGTGTAGAATAGCAGTATCCAAGGGGAACATCCTTATACATTTACAGTTCATGTTTCTTAAATAAATTCAAAAAATTCAGCTTCAAATAGCAGCACATGGCACTCAATTATTCAGATACCATGTTTTTTTTTTAGATAAAATGAAAAAGGTGTTTTTTTTAACTGAAATCAAAGATAGCTATATGCTGACATAGAAATAAAACATGGTTAAAACTGTGCAGCGCCTTGTCACTCAGAACAGCAGAAACTACATGGCTCAACTACAGGATATTATAGGCATTTCTCGGAATTGTGCCCATATTTCTAAAGGCAAGTATAAACTGGAGTCCAAAGTGGTGCTGCAGACTGCTAAGGAATTCAATAGACATAATCTGAAAAGGGAGTTACTCCCTCCGGTTTTTATTGATGGCGGTAGGACAATTTTCAGCTCACAAATGACCCAAAAAATTATACTAATGTCATCAAATGAAAATAGGAAAGAGTATGAAATAGCAACAGGATCAGACATACAATCAGGCAGCAGTTAATCATGAGAAATCAAATTAGCTTACTAAGAAATGCCTAATTCCAGTCTGCTACTCTGATTAACTAGGATTTAGAACACTTACAGCAGTCAATGAACCTAATTCAGTGAGGTATGGTACAAAAAATAATGGGGCAATGGGCTCAATTATACTAAGGGCCCCTTTGGTAGAGCTTCCAGCTCCTGATTCTCTGGATTCACTCCTGATTCTCCTGTGAAATGATTATGTGGCTGAACGTAATTCTCTATGATTCTCTAGGATAAACTTCTAGAATCAGGACAGAGAATCACTCCACAGAATCAGGAGAAGCTACTTTTTTCAGCTTCTAGCCTCTTAGTTCATTTCAGAGAATCACTTCATAGAATCAGACAAGAGTCACTTCTCCTGAAAAACAGCGTTTGGCAGAGCTTCCCAGATTCTGACTGAGAATCAAGAGCTGGAAGCTCTGCCAAAGGGGCCCTAACAAACAATATAGCATAATCAAGCTGCTGTGAAACAATCCACACTTAGCATCAGAAATGCTGAACTTTGCAGCAATCGAGGGCCCTAATAAACAATATAGCATAATCAAGCTGCTGTGAAACAATCCACACTTAGCATCAGAAATGCTGAACTTTGCAGCAATCGAGCAGGCAATCTGCAATCCTAGAACAGGAAGATAATTAAAATACCTTGCTTTTAGTAGCAAAAGTATGGTAAAAACCTCCAGGCTGTTAAAGCCACGGTCCACAAAATCTCCCTGCAAGCCAATCACAACTCATTTAAGGACGACATCACCAGCCAACAAAGCAAAGCTCCTAGGGAGAAATAGGATGCAGCACCATGAAAATATAATTCGTCTCGGGGACGTGCCCACCGGTCGCAAAGAGCTTCATCAGGTCATGGAACTGCCCATGGATGTCACCGCAAACTGTCACGGGGCTGTTCACCGGCTGCACGTTCGACTCCTCGATAAGGATCTCCTTCACCTGGACGGCCAGCGAAAACAACAGCGGGTAAACATAGGCGCACACCTATCCACCACCAATTCATGCTTCGCTCCGATAGTCCAATCCCTCCACGATGGGCAGCAAAGCCAACTTTTCCCTTCACCTACCTCAACAACTAAGAACCCTAACACTCCAGCGCACGCAGGCAAGCCCGTGCGTGCCGCTGATCAAGAGATAGAGACGAGCAAAAACCTAGGGGCGGAGCGAGACAGCCAGGGGGGTGGGAAGCTCACGTATTCGCAGAGGGACTGGAGCTCGTGCTCGGCGAGGTGCTGGCCCTCCTTGACCTTGGAGATCCACAGATCCAAATCCATAGGGAGCGACGGCGACGGATTTGACGCGGAGTCCCTCTTCTCTTTGCTTCACGCGCCTCCTCGATCGTGGCGGCGAGTAGGCGGGCGGCGGGAGGCGAACGAGGAGGGGCGGGGACAGGAGAGCAGGCGAGGTTGTGATTTGCGCCGGGTGTGTAGGCGCAGGTTGAAGTGAGACGAGATCGGAAGCGCCTTGACTGGCTCGTGCTTGCGACTGCGCGATGGCTGGCTGCCTGGCTCGCTCACAGCCTCGTCCCAGGCTGCCAGCCCGTCAATCTGCCTTAAAGCCCATAACCTTTTTTTTTTACTGAAAGCCCATAACCACACTTTAAAAAAAATAACTAGAAAATCTGCACGGTAATTACTGTGCTTTTTATGTATATTTTTATTATGCACCTTTAGTTAAAGCAGTATATTTTAAATTTATTATTTAACAAATATAAGTATAGTTGCCTTGACATGAATGACAAATTTTCATAAACGTATACTCCGGTCTCAAAAAGAAGTTGTCGGCATAGTGTTCAAAGCATAAGTGTAACATTTGTTATCTATAAAATATTTAATAAAAAGTAGCATCGATACACTTTTAAAAAAATATTTTTAAAACAAATTATTTTTAATTTTGTAACTTAATAAATTTAAAATTATTTCTATTTTATATTGGCAATGTTTGATTAAAACATTGTGTCCAAAGCTACTATTTTTTTAGACCGGAGTTGTAAGCAAGAAAAAAAATTGAATCTTAGTTCTCATAGTAATCAAAGAGCATTTTTAAGAGATAAAACAATTTAAATTATCTAAATATACATTTTCATAATATATAAAGGTCTTTAATTGTAACATATACTTGCAAGACATAGAAGTAGAATAAATTTATAAGAACTT
>BCLH01001937.1:24614-35576 GCA_001602315.1 Zoysia pacifica
GGGGTAAGCGATCCGACATGAAGTTTCGAGGACGCTATTAAAAGTGGTGTCATGCGCAATGACGTTCGTTATGAGCTGAGGCCCCGTTCTTGTCCGTATTGATGTCGGTCAGCAAGGATCAGAATTGTATATCTTCGGCAGGTGGCGCGTGGTTGTTAACAGTTGAACCGATGCGCGTGAGGAAGCCACTGCGCAGCCGCAAAGCCCTGGTCATGAGGCACCCACCCCCGCGGCGCGGCGGCGCCCGGTCCGGCCGTATATCCGCTTCGCAGGTCCGGAGAAATGGGCACGCGTCTTCGCTGGCCCCGCTGCGCCGCGCGGGCCAAATCAAAGGGTTCCCCACGGCCGCGCTGACACGAGAGGAGCCGCAGCCGGGGAGTTGGCAGTCTCGGATGGCCGGCGGAACCGAGGCCCGAAACGTGGCCCCAGCCCGAGGATCCCGCGTCGCGTACGCGTCCAGGCTCCGCGCGGCACCGCGGCTGTCACGCCACGTCCGGCAAGCCGGGTCACCCCGGTCGCAGTCTCCCTCCCTCCTCCTGCCGAGACGTCGAGACCCTGGCAAGTTCGGACGGTCACGCTCCACGGCTGCGTTCCTCATAAACAATGTACTCCGTAGTGAAAAATCAAAGCACATGCGCAAAAAATAAAGTTTGCATATTTAGCCCCGTAACCTATCTGCTTACTAGTACGAAGTATACCTTATACACACTCCGAGAAGAATACCACTAATCTTGTCCTGTCTCACACTCACGCCACATCTGCCACATCAGTCGTCGAGGAAGAAACAAAATTATAATCATGTGGAGACCAATCAGTTCAGAGTTCTTGTGAGTTGCATCCTTCGAGCAAACTCTTCCTGGCCATCGCAGAAGCTCACGTCGCCGTCTCGTGATAAACAAGATGCGAAGAGGGAACTTGCCGATCCCGCACCGCTGATACTCCCGGAATATAATCTGCCTTCCGGAATGATCCGGCGGCGCTGTTGACGTCGCGGTGTTTAGTAGAAAAAACGATGAGCTGCTCGTCCCTATCGAGCCCCCGCAAACGAACAGTTTACAGGGTGGACGGGGACGGGGCGGCAGATCAGTTCCGATCGGGTCGTCGACGGGGTGGGAATATCCTCGCGCCTTGATGTCGAGATGCATTAGCGATTCGGCATCAGTTATTTTCACTGATTCGATTCGTTTTCCTTTATGAACAATTCACTGATTCCGTGATTCGGCAGTGACCGGCCTGATGAGGTCCTGATAAAAACGGCAGAGGCACGATTGGATTCGATCTTGTGCGTCCACCGACTGATTATCTGCCGAAAGCTCAAATTGGTGAGGAACATATGCTCACACTTTATCCTGACCAGTACTGTCGGAGGTTCTTGTGCCATCTTCTCTATCTGAGCACAGTGCATAGTACTAAATACAGGCAAAATACTAATATTTCTCGCTTTTCGTTCATATCAGGTTGACTTCATAGTCCTGATCGTAGTCTCGTGTGGCTATTTGGAGTTGTGCCAATTTAACTTTGTGTGTGGAGTTTCGATGGTAATGTTATTTTTTACTTCTTTTTTAATGCGAAACTTGTTATGTACGATTTTGAAAAAACGAAGAAGAAAAATTCTGCAGTTGAACTTCTGTTGTTATTTTTCTTGTATGAAATTGTACTGGATTTTTTTGAGGAAAAAGTTTAGATTTAGTATCGATTCCATTCGCGTTAATTCAGGACCACACATTCAACTACTACTATCTTTCTGCGGGTTTCTCCAGGTAATCAGAGCAAGCTTTTCAGCTGGAATTGCATTTGGACACACAGGAAAAGTGTCAAGCGCACAAAACCTTTTCCTAACCTGACATTTGCTCTTAGATTGATGTATGCTCCATACAGTATTTAGCTTAAAGGACACGCATGGCACACTTGAGCCAAAATGGCTTTCCCCTGGCAGGCAAGCTTTTCTCACGTTGGAAGTGCTACAGAATCCTTTTTTGGGGACTAGACCTTTCTTTCATACTTGGATGTCAGGCGATCCACAAATTCCTCACGTTGGAAGTATTACATATATAGGCGCTGAAGAAGAAAATTTGGGCATGGCAACGCACAAGTCCTCGAGACGCGCAATAGTTCGTAACGAAAAGTTGCGCTCGGCACTGATCAGCAAGACAAACACTGACCACACATACAGGCAAAAGACAAAAGGTATATCTAGGTGAGTCAAACCTCAAAAGCCTTTTAATCAGCTAGGACACGAACGGTCTCATGAGCAGGCATGGAAATTTTGGAAGAACTCGCTCGATCCACCAGAGATAAGCACGGCGCAAGCTATTCTGGGCATACCTAAGCATTCCGTAATTAACCAATGGAAAGGGATACGGCTTCCCTCCTCCTAACTGCTCTTCCCATGCATACTCCTCATGCATACTCCCTCCACGTGTCATGTTTTTATTGGTTCCACTCTTTTTTGGTGGACCAGCAATAGGATGCATTGGATCAACGACATGAGTATCCGTTCTCGTGCTAACATTGGCCAACGACAAGAAACATGATATGACCTGAAAACGCGAGGACTCGAGAGAGGACCATGTTCATAAAATTGATCCTGTTCAGTTTCATCATATGACCAATTTCATTTTAAATTTTTTTAAAAAAATTCAAAATTCAAAATAAATTGAAAATTCAAAAACCGAAAAATCGAGCGGTAACCAGAAAAAACCAATCAAAACAATTTGTTTCAAATTCAAATTTTTAAAACAAAAAAATTGGATAGTAACCAAAAAAACATGTGGTAAACTAGAGAAAACCGAGTGGTTTTCATTTTAAACCCTACTTTTTGCGTTGGTACGATCAAAACAGGTATCAAACCGGGTTTTTGCGGTTCAAAGGAAAACAAAAATACGGACTGACACCGGTGATGGCAACTTGTTTTCGGCAAATTGGCAGCCACTGGCTGCACTCGATATTCATAAAACTGTACTGTTGTAAACCAACCGTTTTTTCGGTTTTCGGTAAAACTGGTCTTTTTTATTTTAAAAATTAAAAAATGGAAATAAAAAAAATAGAATTTTGAAAAGGTTGATATACCGGTAAAACAGAGAGGTAAATTGGTCGGTTTCTAATTCTAAAACTTGAAAATTGATGAAATCAAAAAAACTGATCAGTTTATAGTAGTATTTCGACCAAATTTTATTGAAGTTTTGATTTTTTTATTTCAAATGGTTTTGACAAATTTTTTATCTTTTCTTGCCTTTTTACTGCTGGGAGAGAGAGCTAACGAAACAGATTAACGGAAGGCCACACATGCTGCCGGTTACCAAAAATACAATCGAATAAGAATGTGACACATGGAGGGAGTATGCATGGGAGGAGGTTTTTTTTAACCTAAACTTTACGATACAGTGTAATATCTGAACACATATGTAGCAAACACATTAATACAATACACACCACACATCTTATATACACTACTACGCGTACCTTAGACCTACACATTATACGCATACTGCACGTTTTTTTTAAATCAACGAAGTCTTAAAATCTTCACAAAAGACGAGAAAGATCGCAGTCTTTTTATATCATCACGCGCTGTTCAGAAACACTAATATCGATGAGAAACACTAATATCGAACCCGGGTTCGAACGCCGGCGGGCAACGTGCCAGCCGCACGACTTGCCAACCGAGTTACGGCTCGTTCTGTCACGGGAGGAGAAGGTTGGGAGGAGAGAAGCCGCATCCTCGTAACGGATAATCGCATGACGCGTGTGCTAATTTGGATCAGTTCGATCGGGGGGAGCCGCGTCACGCGTGAGACCTAACAGCACGGACGCCGCCGCGGAGCTGAACGTCGATTCGTACTTTGTGCGATCGTGACGCCGATGCAACCAAAGCCGTCGTTTCTTTACTTGTAAAGGGCGCTCGCCGTGTTGGTGCCGCATCGTTACCTGCAAGTGTTTATCCCGATGTTTGTGGTCACTTGAACGTGTCTCCGTTCTGAGGTGAAAACGAGCAAAAAAAATAAACTAAAATTAGTAAGAGCCGAATCGAGTTAAAATCAAGCTTAACTTTTATTTATTTTTAAACTAAAATTTAAAAAAAGATCAAAAAAAATTGTGGAAATATCTGGACCTTTTTTAACACCTCTACTCTCATCCAACAAAGCCATGGACATGGAGAAGGCCGGGGACTGGAAGAGGTTTGTTTTTTGCTGAAAAATTTTCGGTTTACCTACCGTAATGTCTGTCTGTCTCTAGGGCTACGAAATCCAAATGGGACTTGGTAGTTGGCAGGGTGTATGATTTTGTTTGAACCGTTAAAACCGGTCAGGATCGGTTTGACGAAAACCGCAAAAATCGGTCGAAAACTGTTTCAAATCGAAAATTCAAAATTTGAATGAACTGCTACAGTAAATCGTTCGTTTTCATCGGTTAACCGACCGGTTTCTTCGGTTTTTATGGTTTTAGATTTCAAAATTTGAAACCTACCGGTTTTAACAGTAAACGAGCGGTTTTACTGGTTTTCGATATTTCGAATTTTTAAAAATTTTCAATTTTTTTTAAAAAAATCGGTCGTCTGATGAAACCAGACTACAGCGATAAGATAAAAACCGCAAAAACCAAATGGTTTACCGTGGTTTTGTGAACTCTGGTAGTTGGTAGTTTTGAATTCATGTGTTCTTGACTCTGAGGTTGACTTTCTCGCTTCAGGACATTCGGGGCAACTCTATTTGTTGTGGCTCGCATTGAGGAGCCAAGCCCATGGACCTGGACCCAGAAAAGGCCGAGACGCGTGATGCTATTCCAGGCCCTTTGTTACGAAGGCCTTGTAGGAGGAATGGAGGGTTGGGCCATGACAATGGGCCTCCAATCGGAGAGCAGCTCGAGAATTTGCTGTCGCGGTAGACTGGGAGATCGATCGTGTTCGATGAACTAATACTTCCCGTCATGATCTCGATACAACGCGCCGACGTACGGGGTGTAATCGCCGAGACGGTAGCGGCAGGTGACGTCCGGCCACGCAGTGGCGGAGCTAGAAACGGAAGTTAGGAGGGGCCGAGCAAGACAGCTATGTAGAATCGATGTGTTAGATGATCCTATGTGTGAATCGAGATGTTTGATTTTACATGACTAATAAAGAAACTCTTTAATTATTAAACTAAAACTACTAATTACGGCTAAAAATTTCCTGGGCAAGGAGGGGCCGCGGCCCCCTCTGGCGTCTACGTGGCTCCGCCGGTGCGGCCATGTGCCTCTTTCAAAGAACGGGACGTTCTGCGAACCCAGCGATAAAGAATGTCCCCCGTGGCGTGGTACCCAGTTAGTCTGGTATCGGTTGGAAATTTCATCAATCGACAGTCAAATATCACCCCGGATATAAGGATTTTGTAACTGGTTACACGGCACCTTTGAAGAGACGGAAATGCACGTAAGATGAGCTGCCAGTGAACGTCACAGGCTCACAGCGCGCGGTGGCTTCTTGGCTTTTCAGTGCACGAAAAAAACAAAGTTGATGCTAAGCAAATATCGTTTTCCTTGCGTGCCTTGGCAGCGAAGTGGACCGCCAAGACGGTGAAAACCGAAAAGACAAAATGGACGCACCAGCTGCGGTAGTACTAATCACTTGTACTAATCAGCTTAGCACTTTTTCGATTGAGTTGATTGAGACATAGTACTATCCCCTGATATCGACATTGATTAGTTATATAGTATAAACTTTTAAAATTGATGAAGGGAGCACTTATAAAGATCATAGATTTTGAATTTTGATAGGCTCGATTTATAAAGATAGCATGTGGACCACCGTGTTTTCATGTTTCGAGTCTAAGGCCTTCTTTGGAATGCAGTAATTTCATAGAAATCTCACAAAAATAATTCAATTTCACAAAAAAATACGAAAAATGAGAAAATTTTCCGCGTTCTAAGGTAAAATTAGATGGTCAATTTAGACCCTGTTTGAATCCGACCGACTACCTATTAGTTGACTAATTTTAGTCCCTTTTGAATCCAAATGGAGTAACTAATAGATCAACTAATTTTTAATCCCTTGCCTAACTAATTGTTAGTTTATCAGTCACCTGGAACCTACTAATCGAGACTAATAGGGACTAATGGAGAAAAAAGTCAAGACCAGACAAAACTGCCCCTTATCTTGTTTAATCTAAACCCTTTTTTGCCTTATCTTTTAATTGGCCGGCATCCAACTATCGTTACCAAATTAGTGTTTGTATGAAAAATATTTAAAATTTGAAGGATATGTAAATTTTATTTATGCATTGAAATTTGTTAAATATGTTTACCTCATGATATAACCCAAATTATATCATTTAGTTAGGGGTAAAAGAGACTTTTTCCTTTTGATAGGACTAATAATTAGTTTGAAATCCAAACAGACTAATGATTAATAATTAATCGACTAAAAATTAGTCAACTAATTAGTAGTCAGAGACTAATAATTAGTTACTTGATTCAATCAGGGCCTTATACTTCGATAACAAACGAACAGAAAGTTTTGGTGCTACATTTTGATTAAACCATGATTCAAATTTGAGCCCTCTGGAACCATATTAAATGTTGCAAAAAATATTTTCTATGCTTGAAAGATTAGTTTTGATACTAAACAAATATTTAAGGAAAATAGTTTTCTGTCACTAATTGAAAGAAGGGTAAACATACCAAAAGATGACCTTCCTTGCAGCCAAACAAGATGTAAGTAGCACACTAGCACTAGCAGCGGCCAGGAGGTATGGCGCGGTGCGACCCAGCCAACCGTTCGGCACGCGCACACTAGTGAGCACGGTACCACCGCGTCCGTCCGCACGTCAGAACTAAAATCCCGTCGAACGGGAAGAGCCCATCCAGCGCATAAATCCTAACCTTCTTGAGTCAGTCCCAAATCCCACCACCACCCTTTCCCCTTCTTTCCCAGGCGATCTCGCGCCCGCCCCGCCCCGCCATGGAGCTGTTCTACTACCTCGTGTTCGGCGCTCTCACCGCCGTCGTGGCGGCGCTGGAGCTCGGCAAGTCCGGCAAGGACCGCGTCGCTACCAGCCCGGCCTTCAACTCCTTCAAGAACAACTACATCCTCGTCTACTCCCTCATGATGTGTACGCCCCCAGATTCCTCCCGCCCGCCCTTCTCCCCTCCTTGGTCTCGGATTCCCTGCGCCCTGCGGCGCCTCCTACTCCAGATCTGGAGTGGAGGCGCAATGCTGTGGGTTTGCTGTTCTCTTTTCCTGACGATGTTGCGTTGGGGCAAATGGTTGCAGCTGGGGACTGGCTTCAGGGGCCCTACGTATACTACCTCTACAGCCAGTACGGCTTCGACAAGGGCGACATCGGTCGGCTCTTCATCGCGGGGTTCGGGTCGTCCATGCTCTTCGGCACCATCGTCGGATCTCTCGCCGATAAGCAGTGCGTGCAGCCCCATCGATGCCTCTGTTTGGATGCATTTCGTTGATTTCGTTATTTTTTTGTGGCGCCATGGATGACGAGGTTGGGATGGGATGGTTTTGCTGGTCAGGGGGAGGAAGAGGGCGTGCATCACCTACTGCATCAGCTACATCTTGAGCTGCATCACCAAGCACTCCCCCGAGTACAAGATTCTGATGATTGGGCGCGTGCTTGGGGGCATTGCCACGTCGCTGCTCTTCTCCGCGTTTGAGTCGTGGCTAGTGGCAGAACACAACAAGGTAACTGCTCAGATCTCTCTCTCTCTCTCTCTCTCTCTCTCTCTCTCTCCAAAAAGGTAGTACTAATGCGTTGGAGATGCCTGGCTTTAGATTTAATTGTAATCTTATTTTTGCTGCTGTACTGTTAATTCTTGAAACTGTAATGTTTTAGGTTCTGTGTATATCTGATGCCTGTTAACGTGGGTACTGTGTATGTTGGTTGACAAGCATCTAGGCTGACAAAATATAAGGTTGGAGGGAGGTTTGACTAATAGTGCATGATAGTTATACTATATAAAATGACTTGTTGTATAAATATTTTAAATACCTGGATTAAAATACAATCATGATGTTCTAGTGAAGTAAAATATGGTAGGACAAACTGATTGCAGGATCTTGAGCTTTCTGTCTTATGAATACATTAAGATACTATGTTGTACATCTGGCCCTTATACCATACCGTCTGGTGTTTCGATGACATTGCAACCCTAACTAGTTTGATTGGCCTATTTTTGTATGATTGATGAATACATATCAAGAGATGTTTATATTTTGCATTTGAGCATTTTAATGCAATGCATTTTTTTTTGCTTTCAAAAGTGCCATCCCTTTTCTTAATGATGAACCGGTCATAGGACATTAGGACTATTTTTCAATACCTTCAGAGGGTTTCTTTTTTATTTTATTCTGACAATGTGCTGTTGTTATCGTACAGAGAGGATTTGATCCACAGTGGTTGTCGATAACATTCTCTAAAGCCATATTTCTAGGCAATGGTCTTGTTGCAATTGTTGCTGGGCTATTTGCAAATTTTCTCACTGATAACATGGGCTTTGGTCCTGTGGCTCCATTTGACGCCGCCGCTTGCTTCCTAGCTATAGGAATGGCAATTATCTTGTCATCATGGGGTGAGAACTATGGAGATTCATCTGATAGCAAGGATCTGATGACCCAATTCAAGATGGCAGCTAAGGCTATCGCTTCAGGTAGGGTTAGCATGTCAATAGCTCAAGAACTGGCTTAATAAATTTGTTTATTGATTTCGCATTACATTTCAGATGAAAAGATTACATTGCTTGGTGCCATACAGTCACTGTTTGAGGGTTCAATGTATACTTTTGTTTTCCTTTGGACTCCTGCTCTGAGCCCAAATGACGAAGATATTCCTCATGGCTTCATATTTGCTACATTCATGCTCTCTTCAATGTTGGGTAGCTCAATTGCTTCTCGTCTGTTAGCTCGAAAGCTGAAGGTTGAAGGTTATATGCAGATTGTTTTTTCGGTATCAGCCATCACTCTTTTCCTCCCAGTTGTCACCAATGTAAGTCTGTTGATAACAGCTTCTCTGATTCTCTCACGTCTCTAGAATTTTGGACTTATATTTCCTGCTCATCTTTTGCAGTTTCTAGTACCGCCCTCATCAGTGAAAGGTGGTGGCATTTCATTTGGGGGCTGTCTACAGCTTCTTGGTTTCTGTACATTTGAGTCATGTGTTGGCATATTCTGGCCATCAATCATGAAGATGAGATCTCAATATATTCCCGAGGAGGCTAGAAGCACAATCATGAATTTCTTCCGCATACCACTTAACCTGTTTGTTTGTGTGGTACTCTACAATGTAAGCAACTAATAAACTAACAATCTCCTTAGTTTCCAGTTTTATATTTTTTATTTACTAACTTTGAAAGAAACAATAAGCTCATTCAAACCAAATATTTAGAATAAGAATACAGAGCTATCCAATGTTGCTCTATTATTTGTCTGAATAACCCCTTTTTTATATATATAAATGTCCTTCAGGTGAATGCATTCCCGATTACTGTCATGTTTGGCATGTGTTCCATTTTCCTTCTCATGGCTGCAGTCTTGCAGCGTCGCCTAATGGTTGTATCTGATCTTCACAAATCGACAAGTACGTTCAACTTGCCCCATTTTGTCCTTTTTAGTATAATGACGACCATTTGCACCTTTGAATCAATTGCTAGGTCTTGTCTATCACTAACTGTCAGTTAAATTTCCGGCAGAAACGGTGGAGATGACTACAGAAGATGAGCCACTGAACCCCTAGACGGCAATATCATAAACTGAATCAGGCATCAAAACAGCCACTGCACGACTGCTTTCCACTAAGCTGTTAAATAAGATGAGTATAATACCGCTGAAATGGAATCTCAGTTTAGTGTGTTTTTTAGGACACTTATAGCTTTTAAGTTTGTTGAGCACAGAAAATATGCTCCAGCGAGTCTTGAGCTACTTGCGGCAAAGTAGAGCTTAGCATAGATTCAGTATTATATATCTCCTTTTCCCCTTTGTGTTTGCTGATAGATTGATATTTGTATTTGATATTCGAATCCCAGAACCTGCATCCTTCGTTTTGGATGCAAACTCTGAGTAATGTAAAAGAGTCATTTCTGATCGTGTCCAATTTATCTAACTCATCATTTTTGAAATTTTCAATTCCGTTTATATTGTTGAAAAGTTCTGCATTAGCCTGGCTGTCTCAATCGATACCGTCATTGAGCATTGCAACAGCCTATACGTTCTTCCAACAGTATTTTTTAATTAAATTCCTTGCCTTGAATTAAGAGTTAATTATGATTAATCATGGACAGAGTAAGCATCAGTAGCCAAATAGCATGATGTTTTTCCTATCGGGATGCCAATACTGAATAGAGTAAGCATAAGTAGCAAAATATGATGTACCTTGCATTCGAAGTTGTGAAGTTAAGGAAATAGGGTGTCTTCTGCTTCGGATTCAAATTAAAAGATCAGTAGCAAATTCATTTTAATTTGTAGTGCATAAATATGCCCCTTGTGTCATAATTACCAGTTTGCACGTTAACCATAAGAACCATAATAAACCGATGAACCATAAGAAGCCGATGGTTTTTCTTACAAGTTGACGACCATCAAAACATATATCGCCAGGCTATGTTTCTAGGGATGGCAACGGGTCGGGTTTTACAAAAACCCGCCCGACACAAAATCTCACAGGTGCAATCTCGAACCCGCACCCACAGGTGAAATTTGAAACCCGAATTTGAATCCGGCGGGTTTCGGGTCCCCGTCGGGTCTACGGTGAAGGGCGCTAAGCCGGCAGCGATGGGTCGCAGTTGGAAGGGAGGGCCGCGCGATGGCTGGAGGCGGCGAGGTGCGGCCGCACGGAGGAGTGTCAGCGCCGGGTCGTCGGTCGTGGCAGGATCTGCTGAGGCGAGGGGTCGAGCGGTGGACAAGCTCGTTGCTCGCGACCGACGAGGACGGCATCGGCGGCCGAGCAGGCTGGCCATGCGCCGTAAGGAGGTAGGCCGCGGGGG
>BCLH01001937.1:35644-55507 GCA_001602315.1 Zoysia pacifica
AGGGAGCCGGCGGCTGGGAGGGGGTGGCGGCCAGCGGGGGGCAGGCGCGAGCACTGCGCCGGCTGAGGCGGCTGGTGGGTTGGGATAGAGTTATGAGTTAGGGTTTAGGGGAGTATTTTATATGGAAGGGTGAGGGTATGAGATGTGCTGGTGGGTTGAATTTGCTTGATGAGCCTTTTTCTCAAAGCTCGACGGGGCACCCGGGGTGCAAGGAAAAAGCCGCACTCGCACCTGAACTTAACCAGGTCGAGTTCGGGTCCGACCTGTGGGTGAGAAATCACCCCCGCCCCCGCCTCCGCCGGGTGCAAAACCTGACGGGGACCTGAAACCGAACCGAATTGCCATCCCTGTATGTTTCAGTGGTGCTTAGACTCCAAGATCAGCCCCAACTGCTCAGCAACACCAGAAAATGCACGTCTTCATTCCAATTGTATACATGCTGAGCTGAATAGACTGGGATGGACATATCATTTGGAGAAGGCAAACACCTGCCCAAATGCGACAGCTATAAATCGGAAAATCAGGCTAGAACTAAAAAAAGATCTTTTTTGCGACAGGTCCATTTAAGGGAAAATTAGTTCTCTAGCACTGAAAGTTCACCGCTTCTGGAAAATTACCATAGAAAGAAACTGCCTCCGAAAATTACCACCGAAAGCTAGACATGGCTCTGGAAAATAGCACTCCGTTAGTTTTGATGTTAACGGTGTTAGTTGGGACAAAATACCCTTGGCTGGTGCTCCACAATACTTTACCTGACCTGAACGCTTGAGCAAGCTGCAAGATGCAAGAAAAAAATGGTTGCATATCCAGGTAAGCTTCAATTCACCAATCAAACATTACTGAACTTCCAGAGCTCCAATTTGAGCATGTCTCTGAATAAGTCCAATCCGAGATTCAATTCAGAGGCCATCAATAGGGGAAGGCTCGGATCGTATCCTGTGGGTTGTGTGAGGCCTGGGCATGAGCAGTGGCGCCCATGTGTGTGCAATGGCCGTGTGACCCCAGTGGGGCCCAAGTTCTCTAGGACACGTCGCTGGATGGTGAAGGACGAGACGCTGGTGAGATGGTGAGCTCGGCGCAACAAGCCTCCGACGACTGCAAATGGCAATTCGGATTCGGGTTTCGGGTCCTCGTCGAATTTTGTACCGGATAGGACTGATTTCTCACCAACAGGTCGGATCCGAACTCGACCCGGTTAAGTTTAGGTGCGGGTGTGAGTTTTTTTTTCACCTACAGATAAGCTGATAGGCTCCGAGAAAAAGACCCATCAAACAAATTCAACCCACCAACTCATCTCATACCCTCACCCATCCATATAAAATACTCTCCTAAACCTTAACCCTATCTCAACCCACCACCCACACCCAGCCACCTCAGGCACCGCTTGCGCCTGCACCCTGCCGGCCACCGACAGGCACCCAAGTGCCCGTCGTCAGCCCCCTGGCCCCCGCTCACCCTCCTAGGTGACAGAGCCATTGACCTGCCCTCGGCGGCCTGCCTCCTTACGACGCATGGCCTGCCTGCTTGGCCGCTGACGCCTCGCCTGCTTCGCCGCCGACGCCGTCCTCATCGACAGCGAGCAACAAGTTTGTCCATCGTCCGACCCCTCGCCTCAGCAGATCCCGCCACGACCAACGACCCGAGACTGACACTCCTCCGCGCGGCCGCGCCTCGCCGCCTCCGGCCACCGCGCGACCCTCCCTTCCAACTGCGACCCATCGCCGCCGACCTAGCACCCTCCTCCACCGTAGACCCGACAAGGACGCAAAACCCGCCCGAAACCCGTCGAGTTCGGGTTTTAAATTTCACCAGTAGATACGGGTTCAGATTCGAGATTGCACGCGTGAGATTTTGTGTGTCGGGCGAGTTTTTGTGAAACCCGACCCGTTGTCATTCCTACGACGGCGCTCGAGGCGAAAGCGAGTCAAATCTCAGGTATATATATTGCGCATGGAGCCAGTACGTGTGCTCCAGTGCGGCAGGCCGACGGGTGAAAATAGGCAATGAACTGAACTGCAGGTGCGAGAGCTGTGGCAGCCTGGCAGGGAAGAAGATAGAGTCAAGGGCAAAATTGTCAACTGAATTTATGTTCTTATCAGAACAAACAGTAAAACGCAATTGGAATGAATGGAACCTGACGGAGTGCTAGTTTCCAGAACGGAATGCAGCTTTTGATGCTATTTTCGGAGCTGTGATCTTTTAGTGGTATTTTTCAAATTCAGTGATCTTTCGATGCTATGAAACCAATTTTCGCTTGATTCAATGCTCGCTTAAGCTAACAAGTTGTAGCGCAGAGAGCATCATATGGCAGAACCGTATCGCCTGGCGAACATCTTGCAAGCCGTGGCTCCACCAGCGAGGACACCGCCGAGGGCGCCCGCGACGACGGCGGACCGCGGCGCGGAAGACCGCACCAGTGCCGAGCCCCGCGGCTACACTGTTGATCCAGTCGTCGCGGTCGAGGACGGCTACCAAGATGCTTTCCATCCCCGCGTACATCAGCCCAATGACGCCCAGCTTGTTTCCCAGGCGGCGGCCGTTGCTGCCGCAGGCGTTGAGCACGCGGTTGGCGCGGATCTTGGCGGTCTCGCCGGGCTTCGCGCCCGCGGCGGCGTGGCGGAGGCCGAGCGCGGCGCCGCCTACGGCGCCCGAGATGTACCCGACACCCGTGTAGAAGATGAGGTTCTCGCCCCACGAGCGGCGCTGAGCGACGGCTTCCTCCTGGAAAAGGAACGCCGGGGAGATGGGGAGATCGTAGAGTTGCTTGTAGGGGATGTTAAGGCCCTCGTATGGGTTGTACAGCCGGCGGCCGTCAGAGGACGCGTCGACGCGGTCGTCCGAACCCGACGGGAACAGCCGCGGGTCTGCCATGCCGGCCGGAGGGCTAGGGTTTAGGGTTCGGGCGGCAGCGAGAGGGAGGCGTGGGCCGGAGGACAGGGAAGGGGGAAGGCGAAGGGGGTCGCTTGCCGCCTTTGGCGCGATATTTTAGCGGCAGAATCCACATCACTCCGGTGAGGATTTTTTTTTTTCTCACTGCATACTCAATCCGTTCTCAAATTAATATTGTTATTGATTTTTAAAATTAATTTTAATTATTTATCTTATTAAAAAATTTAATAAATACTATATGTTTTGTTATGGTTTGATTTATTATTAGATTTATTTCAATCACAACTTAAAAGTTCACAAATTTAAACTATTTTTAATAAAATAATTAATTAAAGTTGATGTTAAAAGTCAATGATGAATCAATTTAAAAATGAAAAGAGTATGTTAGTAAGTATGATTAGCAAGAGAAAATATTTTACGGAAGTAAAATAAAATCGTTGATTTTTACAATTAATTTTGACTATTTGTTTTATTCAAAAAATTTGTTCAAATGTGTAAAATTGTAACTTGTGATTTAAATAACTCTAATGATAAATCAAATTATATCAAAATATATAAAATTTATCAAATTTTTTTAATAACACGAATGCTCAAAGTTGAATTTAAAAGTCAACGACGACAATAATTAAAAAACGGAGGGAGTATTTTATATTTTCGCAGCCATATTCCTGAAACAATGAAAATATGTGTGGAATATTTTTTGTGAAGCTGAAATAATTTGTAACTTTTTTCAAAAAACAAGATTAGGAACGGCCTATTCATAAAGAAAAAAGAATAAGTGTACTAGTAAACTACAAGTTGCAGTAAATTCCATTCCACCATTCCTGCACTGAATTACATCCAGAATTAGGTGCTTCTATGAAGTTGTTAGGCCAAGCTATCATCCGGTTTCATACTTCCACTGCGAATGGGCACTGTAAGCATAGGTACATCGTTGGCTCTTGTGCATTGATACATATCTCCGCCGTTTTTAAATTGTTATCATTGTTAATTTTTAATATCAATTTTAATTATTTATTTTATTTAAAAAATATAATAAAATAAATGATCAACTGATATTAAAAGTTAACGGCGACAATTTAAAGATTGGGGTAGTCACAATAAAAAAAAAATCTAATATCAACGAGGAATTCCCTTTTCTATGAACACTGTAATGCACGTAGTCATTAAACTTCCAAAAATTCTACAAACTAGGAGTGCAACGGTTAAACATGAAAAGTGACAGATTCCAATTTGCATACAACATACCCATATCGGCACGAGCCAAAAGGGCGTTTACGGCCGCGTCAAGTGAGCTTTGTTGAATCCAAGGATTGGGAGATATGTCAGCATCTACAAACTGGGAGACATTATTTTTGTTGTAAAACAAAACTTTGGGCTCTATTCGAGGACCGCCAAGGTTGCGTTTAGTGATGGAAACGGACTAGAACGGTCAGAAAAATACTCATTCTGTTTTCATTTTCTCATTTATTTTATCAGACGAAAATAAAAACACAAAACACAGTAACAAAACCGGATGAAAACGAAAACATAAAACACAGTAAGGAAAACAGAGCGGAAAAATTCTAGAAACTCGAAAACGAAATAATTCAGATGTTAATATATCGGTAATAGTCAGAAACCGATAATTTAAATCGGGTACATCACAATCATTTCATATAAATCTTCATAGCACATATCTATAGAACAAATTATAACATAACGATAGTTTGAAGCCTAACAAAAAATCTAAGTTTAAGGTCTCACAAAATCTCTACATGACTTAAGTTTAAGATGTCAGAAACATCCGACATGACATAAGAAGAGCGGCCAGCTCCCAGCAAGAAGATCGACTGGTGGACACGTGGGGTGTGTGGTGTCGGGCAGGGCTGTAGGAGCGTGGAGAATGGCGGCTGGTCAAGCGCGCGCGGTGCAGCGCTGGGCGACCGGCGGCGGGTTCGCGCATGGCGCGGCGCTGGGCGACCTGCAGCCGGCTCGCACACAACGTCAGGCGAGCGACAGGCGGCTGGCCCACGCACGGCGTCGGGTGAGCGGGCGGCGCCGCCGTGACGGGTCTGGGAGTTGGGCGCCGCAGGCGGGCATGGTGACGGGTCAGGCGGCGGGGATAGGCGACGACGGGGACAGGAGATGGCGGGGATGGGCGTCACGAGCCGCGGTGGGCAGGGTGCCAGAGGCGGACGAGCGGTGGGGGTGAGCAGTAGACTCGGGTGAGGCGGGCTGACAGTGTAGGGTTTCATCAATCGGTTTTTATTTGTTCTTGCGAGGTGGGCTGGGCCGCGATGGGAAGGGATGGCTGGTGGATTTACTGGGTCTCATATACAGTTAAACAGGATGAAAAACAAGATTATCACGTTTAAAAACAGGATCCCATCTAAACAGACAGGAAAACAGCTCACACGTTTTGATCTTTTTTTCGTTTTAGTTTTTCATTTCTGTCACGTTCCTGTTTACCAATTTTAAAAATGAAAATGAACGAAAAATTTTGATTTATACAGTACACAGAAACCGATCAGAACAAAATTTTTGCATCCCATTTTCATCCCTATTCGCGTTCGCCACCGACCCCAACCGACTCGTGCTGTTGTGCGCACGCACGTCAGCAGCCCACAACGAACCGATCCGCTGCCCTGAGCACCCCACCGCCCCCATCGCGCACGACGCGGAGGAAAACGCCGTACTGACACGGGAATCACAACAGAATACTTGCAAGTTACCTCGAAATTTCTTAGAGAATATGACTAGCCAATTGACTTGACCCACACCCCCCAACGGCAAACCAAATTCATCGGAATCAAGAGTCAGTTCGTTGTAGCTCCAAACGGTCAGTTCTCCTCAGATCCTCATCAGCCAGCGAAACCGTCTTCGATCCCATGGCGAGCGGCAGGGGCCCTAAGGAGTGGTCGTCGATGCCAGCCGACATCCTGCTCGCCGTGTTCGCGTTTCTCACCTCTGACGCTGACCGCGCCCGCTTCCGCGCCGTCTGCGCGGGTTGGGCCGCCGCCGCTGCAGCCTGGCGCCCGCGGCCCTGGCTCGTGGGGTCGCGTCTCCAAAGCTCCGGCCGAAGCGCCGGCGCCATCTCGTCGTTCTGGCTCTCCCCAAGTGGCAATATCGTGCCCTTCGCGGCCGGCGTTCCCGCGGGGCTCGAGTACCTCTCCTCGTCGCACGGCTACCTCGCGTTCGCTGACCCGAGGACCAGCCCCAAGGCGATCGTGCTCGTTAACCCGGTCACCGGCACGCGCGTCCAGCTCCCACCCATCGCGTTCTTCAAGAAATGGCTCGACGTGACAACCGTCGTGCTGTCGGCCGATCCCGGCGCGGTCGCCGAATGGGCCGCTGTGGCCGTCGGGTTCCCGACGAGCTGCGTCGCTCACTACAGCACCGCCACGGGGACTTGGAGGAGGCTGGACTTCAGCGCGACCGGCTACGTCGGCGTCGAGCATTACAAGGGGCAATTCTACGTGGCCTTCAAGTCCCAGCTCTGCGTGTGCGAGGTCGACGGGGACGCGCCCGCCGTCATCCCGCTCGAGCACGTCGACGGCGAAGAAGAAGACGGCGCGGACGACGAGTTCGTTCGTGGCAGAGGGAGGCGCGTCGTGGAGACGCACCTGGTGGAGTGCGACGGCGAGCTGCTCGTCGTTTCGGTGCACGACGACGTGGAGTACAGCTCGGATGGTGAGTCGGGCCTGGGCTTCGCCGTGGACGTCGGGAACGGTAGCGACGGCGCCGGCGGGGACGCATGCCCGGTGGACGTGCACAGGGTGGAGTGGCTAGGGGACGGGGCGGTCCGGCTGGTTCGAAAGGTCCACCTCGGCGGAAACGCGCTGTTTTTGGGGAGGAACCGTGCGTTCGTTCTCTCGCCGGAGGAGTTCCCCGCGTGCTGCGTCAACTGCGTCTACCTCGTCGACCGGCAGGGCAACCCCGACGGGCTCGTTAGGGTGGTTCACATGGAGAACAGGTGGTTCCATCTGGAGGAGACAATCTTTCCAGATGATGGCGGAAGAGGATCCCTGGCAGAAGGTTGGGCTCGCCGTGGCTGGTTCTTCCCCCACTACTAGAGTAGGAGTATTGTACTACTTGCACTATGTACACAGTACGGCTACTTGTCCCGTTGTTCTCCGAATTAATTTTGCTGAGGCTTCATTTTTGACATTGACACCTTTTATTCTAAAGAAACAACTCTTTCATTCATGAATCATGTGAAATACAATCTTTTTGCAAACATTGCAACAAAAAAAAAGGGGGGGGGGGGGGGGATCGCAAATGCAGCAATCCCTGTACCGAGCTGCATGGTAAGCACATAACATGCATTAAAGAGAATGAGAAAAACTAAACTTAACTCTTAATATCCTACAGAATGGTGGGGATTTCTGGTTCCCATCCCTTGTCCCTAAGTCAACATCTTAAAAGTCAGTTTCCAACACCACATTTGTATTTATGCTTCATAAACATTGAAGTAAACGCAGGAGCTGGTTTGCGGAACACCCACACGCAAAGGAATATAAACAGAAGCTGAATGAAATGAAACCAAATTAGATATATCATCCATTTTTAATACTATAAAATTGCATGACAACTCAATTCTGTGGTCATGGATGGCGACTATTATCTTATTGTTTATACTCGAACCCTAATATAATAATTCTATTCTCTCTTATCAAATACATATTACTTTACTATAGTACTACTGAAATGTATTACGAGATGCAAAATATTTTTTAAGATGAATTATATGGATATTCAAATTCTGCCCTGTTCAGAATCACCACTTTAAATAACTTGATGTAACACATGGGCCAACTATAATGATATAGCAACAAAATCACCACAATTGATTCTTAATGTTAAAATAGTTATAGCCCATAGCCAGATATGGCAATGTGAAATAATCGCAGCTCGTAGAAGATGTGGAATATTGAAGTAGCTATATATGGAAGTACATTTCAGCTCGTCCGGAGGAGCGCATCGAGAATAGGATTGAAAGGCCCTCATATCTGTCACATGTACGGCACTTCGCTGCCTCCAGATCCGGTGAAGGTAAATTTATTAATAAATGAATGGAGCCCAGAGGGTACCAATGGGCGTCATATTACAAGTCCTCCCCTCTGTTAAACAAACTATTAAATGGATTACCTATACTCGCGATTTTTTGACTTCACAACTTAGGACATCATCATTGCTCTATCTCGACAAACAGGCTCGCTTGAGGATGCAAACCTGCCTCCAACAGCGTCAGGGAGTGCTTCTCTGGACCATACGTGACCCGTGGGAAATTCGAAACTAAACTGTACTTTTCTGCCTTCAAGCAATCCAAAGAATCGACGTAATCATAGAGGGAAGTGATGGTGGAGGAACTGTGAAATCTCCGTTCCTTGCGCTCCCCCTCAGGAAATCTTATGAGAACCTGCAGCACCATCAGAATGGCCCCTAGTTAGTTTAAGGCGATGCCAATTACATTTACTAATAGCAACATGCAACTCCAGTTCAGATAAGGCAGGAGACATATGGGTAGACTTAAAAAGTGCAGGAAATATGTATTCCTACTTAGCCTTTCTTTTTCAAAACACAAGTAACACTCCACAAATGCAAGGGAAGGTTTTCTCAAAAAAAAAAAAAAAAAAAAATTGCAAGGGAAGGTTGGTGTAGCTTACTACACTGAAAAACTGAATAATGTACAAGAAATGGTACTTGAAACAGAAGTTTGAAGGCATAACAGTGATATTCAGTGATCAAGAAGGAAAGTGCTCCAAAAATCAGACACATCATTATAAGAATATAGTCCTAAATTTAAAATTGGATAATGCTTGTTAAAAGAATAAGGAGAGAACGTTGAACATACTCGAGTGACATCAGTTCCTTTCTCAGGTTCAGCTCCAAGAGCCATGGCCTTCTCTTGCCTCCGCCTTGCAAGAGCAGCTTCCTTTTCTGCTGCTTCTTGGGCTGCCCTCGCTCGAGCTTCCTCTTCTACTTTATGCTTTCTCTCAGCCTCTTCAGCCTCTCTTTCATGTCTTTGCTGTTCCTCTATCCTTTCACGTTCCCTTGCCTGGTGATTTAAATGAAAATGAAATGAAGCATAAACACAGTGTCATGAACAAATTATTCCAACATTAGCAGAATATCTAGATAAATGTTTCCATACACAGCCTAAGCTGGCTCCTTAGTTGTTGTATTAGTTCAGAAATATAGGCTAGAAAGTAAAATTCCCTCAACGGATAAAAAAAAAATAATACTGGAGTACAAAGATAAGAAAATCCACATAACCAACCTCCCGGCTGTATAGTTTACCAATCCCACCATAGATCCATACTCCATATCACAGATAGAGATGCCTAATCTTCTACTACCGTGTATCAGGTGACAGCAAGATATGGACGGACACTGCACATAAATACCTGGTCAGCTTCAAGAGCAGCTCTATAAGCAGCATCCTGTTCCTCACGCAAGCGTTGATTGTTCAATCTCTCTTCAGCTTCAATCCTGGCAGCAACAAGTGATGTAGCACATTCTTCAACAACTTGTTGAAGAATAGTTATCATCTCTTCAGGTGTTTTGGGACCTTCAACCTTTGGAATATAAAATACAAAATACATGAGCAATACTAACAATATTTAGTATATGGTAAGAGGGTAAAATAGTCTCTGACAATTTACATGTGAAACATATAGTACAGCCAACCTTGATCAACTATATATAGTAAAAGAACAACATGTTCAAACAGTGCAGGCCAAACACAGTCAATGACTACAAGAACTGAAATTTCCCACAGATGCTATAGAAAGTTTCAGTAATATTGACCAAAATAATTCATCAATACACAATCGCAGCATCGCTTATCAGAATGAAGCGACATGGTACAATAGGAAATCAGGCACAATATTAATGAAGCCAGTTATTCAGTAATAAGTAGTTAGCTGCTTGCATAAGTAAAAAAACACATGAATAAGACATTTTCATTTTTCACATATTAGTTCAGCCTACTAAGGAAAGCTACCAGCCAGTAGTTGAAATAGTCAATCAAATAGTAGTTGCCATATGTGCATCATTTTGCTTAAATCTTATGAGGAAAAATCACCTGGCTACTTTTCATATCATGACTAATAAGCAATAATTGCTGAAATCCATTAGATTATCACACAAAATTCTAATACAGTAAACACATAGAAGGATCATGTAAATGCATCCAGTAATTTTCCATATACTGGCATTGTATCAAATCAGTAGGTGGAAAATGGTAATGAGCAGCTAGACTTGCTAAGGAATTCGTGGACTTGCTTGGTAGGTGGATCTAAGCGTTTCTGAATGGGGAATTGGTGGGTGCAGCTCAACCAAATTACTCCCCAGAAAATCATGTAGCTTGTTTTGAGGGATCAGGGATTCAGTATGAAAACAATTTTTAGAAATTCCTACCCAAATCCCACCATGGTAACCAATCAAGTTATTGGAAGTAAAAATTAAAGCCATGTGTCCAATCTCACTTCTCAATTTTTATTTTAGTTCCCATTGCACATGTTAACATAGCCAATCACCCATTTTTAGGGTAAAAAATGACAGTGAAGTTTGCTCTATGATCTTAATGATACCTAATAAAATGGTAGGAATATAAAGTGTTCTCTTACAGAGGGTAGAATTAATGATTCTGTGGTTGCTACCTCAAATAGGAAAAGCAACATATAACTAAAGAAAGCTAACTTAAGCACTCCAAATCACTAATATAGTAATGACAGCATAAAGGCTCCCAAAACAGTCATATTTCACTATCTCTCAGGAGAAATCAATATTAGAAAACAAACTTAAACACTCCAAATCACTCTAGTAACGACAGCACAAAGACTCCCAAAACAGTCATACTTCACTATCTTTCAGGAGACAACAAAATTCCAGTACCTTCCTACAAAAAGCACTGATTGCTTAAGTACAATAACACACTAATCTAGGTAAGTAAGCATCCTCAAGTCCAAACTATATGTAGCATTTTAAGTAGACACTGACTAATAATGGTAAGCATTGCCGATCTAGGTCTAATTGTTCCAAACAAACTCCTTGACTATCATTAATGCGCCAATCAAAGAAACTCAAAAGGCCAAACATCTGAAGCATAGCAGTTAAATCCTAGATGAGGGTTCAAATCAAATTAATAGCACTCTAACATCGTACCTGCTGCAACAGCACGATCCTCTGGTTGGTAGAAGCCATGACCACAGCACAAAACGGAAATCTTGATGCATTCAGGCTGTTACTCATCTTGAACCCCTCAGTTCTTCTGATACTACCACCCCACGCAACAAAGTTCTCATCTATGAAGGCTGCAACCGGCTCAGCACAGAGGCAGCCGCCACAGAAGGCAGGGGTGTCCGGGTGGTCCGGTGAGTGGAGATACACGAATAGAAGCTTGTACTCGCGCTGTGCACGCTGTAACGCATCAGCGAACCCTTCGGCAACGAAGCGCGGGCCACGGCCCGCACCGAACTCGCGCTCAAATTCCGCGAGGAAATCGGCGGCCTCAGCGGCGGACGGCGGCAGCTCCAGGAGCCTGTCGCCGCCGCCACCCTGCCCCGCGAGGCCGAGTAGCGAGAGGGAGCGCGACAGAACGCCCCCGGCGACCCAGGCGCCGAGGCGGACGGTGCCGGCGATTAGTCCGACTCCGCCAGATACCACGTAGAACGGGAGCGTGACGAGCTTCCACACGATCCCCGGCTGCTGCTGCGGTTGATGCTGTTGAGGAGGCGGGGGCGGCGGCACCGGCGGTGCGAAGAGCTCCGCGTCCGCCAGCGGGGCGGACGGGGCCGGCTGGCGAGAGGAGGTGGAGGGGGAGGACGGGTTGGCGGTGATGGAGGAGACGGCGACCTGCAGGTCCCAGTTATGCGCGGCGAGGATCTCGGTGCAGAGGTCCGTGTCGGAGATGCCGGTGACGGCCTGGAAGTAGCTGACCTTGTCGTCGACTGACTCGGCCATCGCGGCCGGCGGCGCGACGGGTGCGGGCGGAGGTAGGGTTTGGGGATTGGGGAAGGCGGTGGTGATGCCTGTGGTCGTTGGGAGGAAGAGGCGAGAAGACAAGGCAAGATGCGGTGGCCGAGCAGGGAAGGAGACGGGTGCGTGCTGACGTCTTCTCTCGGCGAGATGGAACGAAACGGAGGCGACTTCTACTCCGTAATACTCGTATAATTTTTTGAAAACGTGAAATCGAGTATGCAAGAGGTGAGCAAATCGACTGTATGATGGCGAAAAAACTACTAGTAACAAGTATTTTACCTCTAAACAACCTAAAAAAATGTAAGTATAGTTCACCGATGCACTTCCGAAACACGACTATTTTTTAAATTTTGGAGTACTAATACAGACAACGATTTTGATATACACTGAATAAAAAAAAAAAAAAAAGAGTTCAAGATCGATGTAAGAAGCAGAGATCACAATCCTCACTTTTGCCAACTCTCTGAAATCGGATTCTATATAGTTTTGTTTGGCGCAGTTTGTGAGCCAGTTTATTGACAAAATTAAGCGTTTGTATTGCCAAACGGTCAGCTTCTGCAGCGGCGCAGCGCAAAAGCGCGTTTTCTTTTGCACACAAAATGATCGAGACGCAGACGCGGGGCTGGGCCCGCTTGTTTTGCTTCTGCGGAACGGAGATAGCACACTGCCTCCTAAAGTTGAGAGTATTTACCTGTCTTCTGTCACTGTATAAAAACAAGATTTCTCTCCTATCGCCTCTTTTGTGAGCCGGCCTGTTCCCCAAACTCAGCTCCGCTCTACTAGCGACGGCGGAGACGATTCACATCTCGAGCTCCGCTGCTCCTACTTCCGGCCACCTCTGACCACTGAGACATCGGCTAATCATCTGTTGCTGTCCAGAGCAACTTGTATTGTAGTTTGCCAGAGCTTCATACTGCAGGTATTCCTCTCCACACCATCCCGCTGAGATTTTTCTGCCTATGTAGATGTACGAGTGCCTGATCTGCTTCGATCTGCACTGTATCGACCAGGACAAAACAGCCTTACCCCAAGCTTGCTTGAATCTGCTCCGTATCAACTTGGAAAACAGCCTCGTCTCATCCCAAGCTAAGGTAACATATATATTTATCCTTTCTTTTGTTTAGGCTCCCACATATGCAACTTTGGCGAGAGAAATTAGTACAAGATTTGCAAAATAGTAAGAAAGCAATTCTTATTTTATTCATATAGATAAAAAATATGTCAAAGTCAGAAAACCCAATGCACAATGGGATGCAAATGCAAGTAAGATTTTCAACGAGATATGCGTCGAACAAGTGCTTGCAAATAATAGACCTCAGGGTTGCTTGAACACCAAAGGTTATGCCAACCTTATTGCCCGGTTCAATGAACGCACGGGTAGGAACTACACTCGTGGTCAGATGAAAAATCGATGGGATTCTTTGAAAGGTGAATATGTGACATGGAAGACATTACTCCTTCATGCGTCTGGGTTAGGAAGAAACCCAAAGACTGGTTCCATTGCAGCTAGTAATGAATGGTGGGAAGAAAAAATTGCGGTATGCAATCTTGTGTTTGATTTTTCCCCTCCCATTACACATTCTATTGCATTGCTAATGGACTGATATTAGTGCTTTTTTTTTCTTTTTCAGACAATGCCAGCATGCAAAAAGTTCAGACTTGCTCCATTAGAAAATGATGAAGATTTGGAAATCATGTTTGGTGGTGTGACCTGCACTAATGCATCTGCCATGGTTCCAGGTGCTGAAAATGAAGAGTTGAGTGCTGGAAATGATGATAATGATGATGTTCAGGAGGTGCCTCCTGCTGCCACACCACTTATGGGCTCGCAAAGCAAACCAGGAAAAGGGGTCCTCCAAAATCCCCAAACAAGAAATCAAAGAAAAACTTTCGAGACATCCAGTTCAAGCGATTTGTTGACTCCTTTGTGAAAAAGGCTAGTTCAAGCAAGTCCTCAGCGACATCATCGCACAACGATGTAGTTAGACAAGAGATAGCTGAAATGTTAGAATCAGTTATTGAGGCTGGGGTAGATGAAGGCAGCGATGAACATTTTTATGCCACACAACTCCTTATGAAGAAGGAATACAGAGATGTATTTGCCACTCTCAAAAAACCAGAAGGGAAGCTTGCATGGCTGCGGAGGACATGGGAGGAGAGGAAGAAAAACTAGATAGCACTTAGATGCTTATGTATCTTGAACCATATTTATTTTCTCATGTATTATATGTAGATTTTTTAAATTTTAGTCCTGTACTGTATGACACTTTTTATTCATGTACTGTACTGTATTGAATTTGACACTTACCACTATCCTTGCACCTTTCATTCATGTATTGTACTGTACATCTTTGAATTTGAGTCATGTGTTGAATTTGCTTGTATTTTGCTGGTGACAGATGACTTTGAGCTCAAGTGGGTCAAGTGATGAAAGGATAACAGGTGAAGTGTCACAAGAAGAAGATGATGACTGGTTGTTTGAAGCTGTCGCAATTGCAGCTTATGCAATGCTAGATTACGGTTGCTCATCTACAAAGAAGACAAGAAAAATTCCAGAAGAGACAGGTTTTCAGTGGGTTCAGAAGCAACTTAGAGATTCAGAGAGTTGCTATGACATGTTCAGAATGAGAAGGTCAGTGTTCTACAACTTACATGAGGAGTTGGTTAACAATTATGACATGACAACATCAAATGAGATGTGCTCAATAAAAGCACTAGGCATATTCTTATGGATGTGTGGTTCATCTCAGTCAGTCCGTCAAGCGAAACATATTTTTACTTATTCTAAAGAAACTGTCAGTAAGTTCACTGAAGTTCTAAATTGTGTAACCCAGTTGACTGCTCATATCATCAAACCTAAAGATCCTACCTTTTCTATGGTGCATCCTAAGATTCGAGAGCATAGGTCTTGACCTCATTTCAAAAATTGTATCGGTGCTATAGATGGCACGTATGTTCCAGTCACCGTGCCATTATCACAGCAGGCATTGCATATTAATCGACATAGATATTGTAGTCAAAATGTCATGGCTGTTTGTGATTTTGATATGAGATTCACATTTATTGTGGCGGGATGGCCTGGATCAGCTCATGACACACGTATATGGAGGGATACTTTGATGAACAAGTACAAAGATGATTTTCCACATCCTCCTGAAGGTCTTTTGTTTTTTAATTTCATTATTTCTATTATTGTACCTTCTGTGCAAATGGGTTTTGCTCATACTTGATTCTTTTATTTTGTTTTACAGGAAAGTACTATCTAGTTGATTCTGGTTACCCCAACCGAAAAGGCTATCTAGCACTATACAAAGGTCAAAGGTACCATATTCCAGAATTTCAAAATGGCAGTCAACCAATTGGATTGAAGGAGGTGTTCAATTATGCTCACTCATCACTTCGAAATATCATTGAACGTTCATTTGGTGTTCTCAAAATGAAATGGCGCATTCTTCTTGATGTTCTAAGCTACCCAGTAGAGAAAAAAAATTATAATTGCTTGCATGACTCTACATAATTTTATCAGAGATAGTAATTTGAATGATGTAGATTTTAATAGCCTTGTATCAAATGAGACATATGTTGATGGCGATATTGGTCCTAACATTAATGATGCTGTGGATGATGGAGAGAGAGGAGATATACGTGATGCTATTGCGGAGGCCTTGGTGGCAGGGTAGTGATTAGTAGAGTGAACTCTTGTAATTTAATTATCATGCTCTAATGAATATTTCTATATGAAACTTTAATTTATAGTGTGTACGTATATTTAAAAACTATTATCATCTGACAAACAAAATTAGAATGTGACACTAACCTCTATTTAGATAATATACATGTCAGAAAACTTTTAAGGGTATTTCAGACATTTCTCAGCATACAACAGAGTTTAACAGCTCACCAGTTCATTTAAGAAGCAGACTGCCAAACAGCTAGCTTATTTTACCTGTAGCTTATTTTTGCCGCTGCTTCTCAGGGCAGCTAAAAATAAGCTAATTTCTACATAAATTCTAGGTGTGCCAAACAGGCCCCTATATCAAAATCGACAACCAGATTGGATACGGCGTCGTGATTTCCTATGTTTTCCTATCTACGAACATGCTCAGATAGGTGCAGCTGACTGGCTGGAACAGCTTCAAGCACAATATAGTCAGAAAAACAATGCAGTAGTTCTAATTTAACGACAACATGATTCTTGGACATCACGAGCAGGAAGCTGTACGGGCAGGAAAGAAGCAAGGTAGTTCAGCATTGGGAATATTATTTAGCATCACAAGTTAAAACATAAAAGGTCTCCCAAGAACAACACCAACTTAACAAGCAGCAAGTATCATGCTTTATTCAGCTCAAATGTATCAGAAGCACAACTCCTTATATGTCCGCCAGAGATCATGTATGTCGGTTTTTATTCTCTTTAATTTTATAAGCAGATTTTAAATTGATCTAGAGAAGGGTGCTATCAACTAGACCCGAAGCCACCACCTCCTGGAGTCAAGATCTGAAGAATGTCACCAGGACTAACCGCTATGGTGTTCTTTCCCCCAAGGAAAATCCTGCGACCATCTTTTCTGATTAGATAGTTTGCACCACGAGCCCCACTTTTCCCTCCCTTCAGTCCCCTGGGAGCATGCACCCGTCTCTCCGAAAGAATACTCGCAACAATGGGCCGGCGGAATTCAATCTCCCTTACAAGGCCATCACCACCTCTGTGGAAACCAGAACCACTGCTGTTCTCTCTGATGCTGAACCTGTGCAAATGAACAGGGTATCGCTGCTCAAAGATTTCAGGGTCAGTCATTCTTGTATTTGTCATGTGACATTGAACTCCACTAGTGCCATCCCAGGTTGGCCCAGCTCCACAGCCACCTCCAATAGTCTCGTAGTAGCCAAAAGTGTCATCACCAAAGGTCAAATTGTTCATGCAACCCTGAGAGCACGCACAGGCTTGGAATGCCATAAGGACAACGTCTGTCACTCTCTGTGAGGTTAATACATTCCCACCGACCACAGCAGCCTTGTCACTTGGAGAAAGAAAAGAGCCTTTAGGAATGAGGATCTTCACAGGAGCAAGGCAACCTTGGTTTAGTGGTATTTCCACATCCACCAAGCATCGTAGGCAGTATATGACAGCGGCTGTTGTAACTGCTTCAGGAGCGTTCCAGTTGCCATAGACCTCAGGACTGGTACCCTCAAAATCAAATGTGGCTTCACCTTTACTAGCATCAACGGTGAGCTTCAAGTGAAGTACAGAGCCATCATCCATGTAATCTTCATCTTCAATGATGCATGATCCATTCTCCTTTTGAACTCTGGACGCAACTGACTTCAGCATTTCTCTGACAGCTACCTCAGCATTCTTCTGGACATGGTACATATAAGATTGCACAGTGATCAAACCATACTGTTTTATTAGTTCTTTGATAAGTGCTATTCCTCGCTGATTTGCTGCAACCTGTGCATGGAGATCAGATAGATTATCTTGGATCCTGCGTGTTCCTGGGATATTATAATCAGCAAGCTCATCTGAGCAAGGTGACTGCAACAGCTGGACTATCCCTTCCTCTTGAAAAACACCCTTTTCTACAAGTTTAAATGCTTTGATGGCAGCACCTTCCTCCCAAATACATTTTGAGAAAGGAGGCATGCTTCCCGGGGTGATCCCACCTATCTCCGCATGGTGACCTCTACTAGCAACAAAAAAGACAAGTTTGCCATTATCAAAAACTGGTGTGACCACTGTTATATCAGGCAGATGGCTTCCCCCAGAGCATGGATGATTTGTTACAAGAACATCGCCCTCATGCAGGTTATCACCCCAAAAGTTAAGCTGCCACCGTACAGTACTAGACATGGCTCCTAGATGCACGGGGACATGGGGTGCATTTGCAACAAGGCCACCATCAGGACCAAAGAGAGCACATGAAAAGTCTAGCCTTTCTTTTATGTTAGTGGAAATTGAAGTCCTTTGAAGTGTTCGACCCATCTGTTCAGCAATACCCATGAATCGGTGATTGAAAATAGAAAGCTGGACCACATCTGCAACTTTTTCTGAAACTTCTATAGTGCTTGGAGGTGAGCTGATCTCAACTTTTATGTTACCAAACTTGGTGATGAAGGCTTTACAGTCCTTTTCAATGATTACTGTACTATTGCCATTCATAATAACTGCAGGGCCCTCCAAGACATGGCCATAACCCAGATTCTCAAGCTTGTACAGTGGGGTTTCTTGCCATCCATATGAAAAATAAATCCGGCATGAACATTCTTGCACAGGTTTGGTTGCTAATGGTGTCAATTCACGATGCTGCAGGATATTTGTAGCACCAATACCCTGAACTCTCACGTCGCATATAAGTATCTTTCTATTTAGCAATTTGAAGCCATATTCTTGCTGAAATAGTTTCACAAACTCATCAGCATAGTCATTAACAGAACCTTTCTCCGGCTGTTTAACCATGATAGTTGTATCAGTACCCTCATACCTCAAATTCAAGTAAGAATCTGTTCTGATGTTCTCCTCTTCAAAACCCTGCTCTTTTAACTTCTCTTTCACTTCTTTTACTAAAAGGGCTTCCCTTCTAGATGCCTCTGCAGCAGAATCAGTATTATAAACAGCAGAGTATGGTTCTTGCAAGTCTTCAATGACGTCAGCAAGGCCCATTCCATATGCACTTAATATTCCACAATATCGGTGGACAAGTACCTCAGACATACCCAGAGACCTTGCAATAGAACATGCATGCTGAGGACCAGCACCACCAAAACATGCGAGGGCATGGTTCTTTGTATCATGTCCCTTCATTTCTGTTAACTGGCGTATAGGCCGGCACATTGTCTCATTTGCAACATTGACAAACCCAAGCGCAATCTCCTCAACTGTCATGTCCTTTGCAGATGGGTCCTGATTTTTCCGGTGAGAGTTGATCTCAATAGCAAGATTCTCAAATGCCTTTCTTGTTGCTTCATAGTCCAGGGGCATATCTTCATTTGGACCAAATATTGATGGAAAGTAGTCCGGAATAACAGTTCCTAGAATTAAATTTGCATCTGTAATCGCTAGCTCACCGCCTTTCCGGTAACAAACTGGACCAGGATGCGCCCCAACAGATTCTGGCCCAACCTTGAAAGCACCAAACTGAAACTTAAGCTTCGACCCACCACCAGCAGCCACAGTGTTTATGTCAAGCTGGGGAGCTTGGATTATCGCCCCAGCAATCTGTGTCTCCAGAACTTGTTCGTAGCCTCCATCATAGCGGCTCACATCTGTGGAAGTACCTCCCATGTCGAACCCAATCAACGGCTTGGATGTCTCAAGTTCAAACAAGGTCTGTGAGTAGCCAACCACACCACCAGCGGGACCTGACAACACAGCTTTGTGCCCAGAGAACCTCCTCTCTGGTGCAAGTCCTCCATCAGATTGCATAAATAGCACATTCACTTGATCAGAACCACCTTCAAATTTTGACATGAATCCCGACAAATACTCTTTGATGACTGGTGTGAGATACGCATCCACACTCGCTGTCAAGCCCCGAGGTACAGCACGGACCATCGGTGTCAGCGACGAAGACAAGGACACATGCTTGAATCCCATCTCTAGAGCTAACTTCTCAACAAGGAGCTCATGCTGAGGGTAAGTATATGAATGCATCAACACCACAGCCAAGCATCTAATCCCCTTGTCAAGCAAACCTTTCAACAAAGGTTTTAACGCTTCCATATCAACAGGCTTCGCCACCCTGACCAATTCACCAGATATTCCTTCAACAGATGACCCATCTCCTTCAGCATCCTGAGCAAGATGAACGCGCTCGTCGACCTCAATCACCTCCTCATAAAGGTTCGACGGCTTTGACACCTTGAGGTCGAATATGTTCGGTCTAGCCTGGTTACCAATCTGAAGCAGATCCCTGAACCCCCTCGTGACACAGAGCGCGATCCTCTCTCCCTTCCTCTCAAGCAGCGCGTTCGTGGCGACCGTGGTGCCCATCCGAATCCACTCGATCT
>BCLH01001938.1:3117-35166 GCA_001602315.1 Zoysia pacifica
GCGAGCGCGCGCGGCAGCCGCCCCGCGGCCGGCACCGCGCGCGAGAGGCAGAACACGGCTGCGGCGGCGCACGTCCAGCCCTTCGCGATGGTTTCCCACTCGGCGGCGACGTAGGGGAAGACCTCGGCCAGGGCAGACTGCTTCGGCGGAGGGGGCGAAGGGCTCGTAAAGGCGCGGAGGCGGAAGGCGCGCGCCGCCGCCGGCGTCGGGGTCAGAGGAGCTAGAGGCCGCGCAAGGGCCGCGGCGTCACGGCGTCGCGGCCGCAGCGAGAGGTACGGGGTCCATGTTAGAGTTCGGGGGTAGATCTTCGCGTGTGGTGGAGCCACGGCCATGGCGACTGGTCGAGTGGTCGGAGCTCGCGGCGCTGCGTCGCATGCGATTCGGGCGAAGCGAAGTTGCCTGATGGGAGGAGACGCAGCCGGCTGCCGAGGGAAAGAAACCGACCTGCTCCGTGTCATCACTGTGACGAGGGACGAATCAGGCCCTAAACCAGGAGAAAAGAAGCCGAACAGGCCCACGAAGCAAAGCCTTCTTATGACATCTCCTTGACCTTTCAGGTGCATTTCGGAGCCCAAAACCACGCGGAGCAGATGCAACTAAGCAAACCACGCATTTGGGCCCAAAGAGGCCTAAAAGCTCGGGGAAGAAGACGACCTGCATGAGATTTAAGGAGAATTTTTAATTTTTACTATTAAATACATTAGCTTTTCAATATTTAAGCACTTAATTTACAAATTTTTTAATTTTTACCACTAAATATATTTTTCACTTCAAAACATACTATTTCTTTAAAGTTTTAATTATTTTCACTGTTTTATATTGTGTTAAAATAAATAAAATTTGAGCTCAAGTGATGTTAATAGTATAATAAACATAATATAATAAATATATTATATTATTACACAATATAATAACATAATATAAAACAATAAAAATATTAAAATTTCAAAGAAATGATATATTTCAAAGTAAAAAATATATTTAGCGGTAAGAATTAAAACGCTTACGAATTGAATGGTGCCGATTAAAAGACTAATGTATTTGACGCTAAGAATCGAAAAATCTAAACACTCCGACCGGGGGGAGGGGGGGGGCATACCCTATCGCAGTCCGTTCACCGACGAAACCATGCCGTACAACAACAGATCCTCCTCCCACCGTCCCACGCGGCCGCCTACCAAATCAAGCGCCGCGAAGAAAAAAGCCGCGTCCAAATCGAGGGAACGTGCGCGCGTAGTGGGGAGGTCTCGACCCCGAATAGGAAAGGCAAGGGACATGGCCGACACAGCACCAGAGCTTCATCACCGGTTCGGGATCGAGCAGCAGCTAGAGGACGGCGACCAACTGGACAATAATGCGCCCAGTTGATGCTGGTGCGCTCCGAAAGCTGCGGCCCCGTTGTCTGTCTTGGCCGGCGGCCGGCGCTTATGCTTGTGGCGATGGCGTATGGAGGCCTGACCACGCTCCAGCTAGATCGGTGGATCCGCTGCCTGCTTGTCGTGCCGGCGAGGATGATGGCGGCGTCGTGGGCGATTCGGCGAGACGGCGACCCGTCGGTTTTCGTTCCCGAGCAAACCGAAGGAGAACGGGTGCGGTGTTTAGCCGGAACCGGCAATGGGGTTCGGCCATCCGTCGTTCGCACCTCGTGATGGTGAAAAAATGGTGGCAGCGATGTTCGTGCGCTCGGTGCTCTGCGAGATCCAGTCTGTTACATCGTCTGGAAAAGGAAATAAGTTTGCTTGATGCATGAAGATCCACCCGCTTTGTTAAAGATCGTGCTAGTGCAACTAGAAGGAAGGAGAGTGGTGTTTCTTAATTAGGAATCGCAATGCGGAACGGGTATTTCAGCTGGGTCTGCTAATAGAGTAGGAATATCAGTAGTCAGCGATAAACACCCGCGATGAGGAATGATCGGTTCCTGCGGTCTCAGAATTTTAAGTATATTCACTTTGCAAAAGAAAATCATACAGTAAGTATATTCTTGCTCTGCAGTTGCAGCTGACCATGTCAAGGGACAGTGTCTTCTGTCCAGGATTCACCCCAAGTGGTGTAGTACATGTACAAGTCGCATAAGAGCATCCGCAACATCGCGCCGAACCGTGCGAGCAAGGTTCGAATCGATTTTTACAGTTCGATACCTCTAACGTATAAGTCGATTGGTGGGACCCAGCTTAGGATTAGAAAAATTCCTTTCTCCGATTCTTCCGGACGCAACGCTCCTCTTCGTTGGAGTAAACCCGCACGACAGTCCCATATTTTATTCACCTTGGTTCGGTTTGAATCGCACCGAGCACATGGTTCGATTATTTCTCTCTCGTCGCTCAGTTCGAAGGCTACAATGTGCTTGGTTCGCTCGTCGAACCAGCGGTTGAACTATGGTTCGGTTCCAACATACGTTGTGGATGCTCTAATGCGGCTTGACTGCGCTAGCAGACACTTGGTGTGCCGCCCTCCATAACTTGAGTGATATGAATCTAGTATGTTGTTTGCTTTTGTTCTAGCAAAAATCAAATTCGATCCTCAAAGGAAGTTCAAAATGAAAAAAAGTCAAGAAAGAAAACGGTAGCCAAGAAAGAAATTTCCTCTTTCTCAGAGTCTTAATACAAATGTATTTCATCTGGAAAAAAAAACAATATTTAACATTCAAGGAGTAGATAGAATACTTACAAGTTATTCATAACAGTTGCGCTCAAGTCCACAAATTCTACAGTTGAAAACTTGCATGACGTGTCAGTATATTGTCGGCACGATCACAAGGGTAAAGAATGAACTACTCCTACATGTAAGCTCAGACAAAATGCTCGCATTGCCCAACACAATGCGCAAAAAGACTTGAGCATTGTTGGAAAGGATGGGAAGTTAGATGAAAACGCAATCCAGAAGTTTGCTGACCTCCTGAAGCTTTGTTCGGTTAATGAGGGGGTGGGTTTAATCCCATTCATTCCGCTCTAATCTCCTCCCCTTACCTCCTAAACCGAACAAGCTCTTAACGAGCTGTTGCACCAGACTTCTCCAATCTCTAGAGTTTGAAAGATTGTGCCTTCTTAGACGTTGTGACAAAGGTTCTTATACCTCTGCATTAGATTTTGCCCCTTTGTTGTTGCTTGCCTGTGGACATTGTTCTTGCATTTAGCCAACTGTTTCTTGTTGTCTCTCCGGTTGTCTCGCTAGTGTTGTGTGTTGCTATTTTAGTTGTGTTTTCCTCCTTTCCCCGTATGTAGCCTTCTAAGGCTATTTACTTATATTTATCCTTCTTTAATTAATGAAATGAGCACTATTATGTGTCGTTTCCGTTCAAAAAAAAAAAAAGAGAAGTTAAACATTTATGCTATGGATTTCGACAAGTGGGACAGAGATAGTATCCAGAAACAGAAATGATGTTATCTATTTCAAGATAGCACTGCTGCTAAACACAGTCTATGTTCTAAACTACTACGACTAACTGAACAAAGTGAATTGAAGAGACGCACACAAAGAGCAAAACCAAGAGGACACTCACCTTCCTGAAGAACCTATCACACCGGCCGAAACAAGGCTGGCCGCGTGGGAAAGCTGCGCCTGAGATAAGAGTCCTCGCGCCATGAAAACACCGCAGATTTCCGGCAACTCCTAGTCAGACATGACTCCTCCTCCAATGAGCAGCTCTGATCTCAGCGATCCGCACCGCGCCGCCCACCGGCACGCGATCGATCGACCGAGCTCGCCGAATCCAAGTGGCCCAACCTCTGGACGCGAGAGTGCTCGACGGAGCAAAGAAAGCACTCGCCCCCGCTGCTGCACAGTATAAATAGCGGCCCCTCGCCCCTGCATCCGGCATCCTTCCCAGCCTGCCAGTTCTCGGTCGACACCATCGCGGACTGCCATTTGTGTGTGTGTGTGTGCCTGAGGTGAGTGAGAACTATGGGAGCGCTCGTTGGAAGCGTTGCCTTGGCCTTGGCGTGGCTGCTGCTGCTGCAGCAGCAGCTCGCCGGGGCGTCGCATGTCGTCTATGAGAACCTCCTCGAGACCGAGGCCGCGGCCACGGAGGCCGTGCCACCTTCCATTGTCGACCCCTTGCTGAGGACCGGGTACCATTTCCAGCCCCTGAAGAACTGGATCAATGGTAATGTGTCAGCCTGCTTACTCGAGATATTGGTCGACGTATGTAGAACGTGCTCTCTGTTGTAGTTGAGACATAGGAGTATCACACACATCATGGAGAATAACCAGGCAGTCTTGAGGAAATAATATGTTGTTAATCATCACCTGAAATACAAGCCTAAGCTCCTGCATGTCGTTTTTTTATAGATAAATAAGCTTACATGTCACTTGTTATTATCGTTCTCAAGGTTTGGCTCTAACTGGATTTTCTAATCTTTTTTGGTGGTCTGTTCTGCGCTCTGATTGCTTGCAACCGGCGACGGAACACTTTGCAACACCAGATCCTAACGGTACGCCGTTTTCCCTTCAAATTTCCTGCCACCGGTCATCAGCATTACTTTCCGTTTTCGCCATGCACCTTGCAAATTCATATACTAGCACTGCAGCGAACAGTCATGGTTGCCTTTTCTGGCGAGATCACAGTGAATTCAGTATAGCATATTCAAGTGCCTGACAACTCGAACTCCACGATGAACCTGCAGCTCCGATGTATTACAAGGGGTGGTACCATCTCTTCTACCAGTACAACCCCAAGGGCGCCGTCTGGGGCAACATCGTGTGGGCGCACTCGGTGTCGCAGGACCTGATCAACTGGATCGCGCTGGAGCCGGCGCTGGAGCCCAGCATCGCGTCCGACAAGTACGGCTGCTGGTCGGGCTCGGCGACGATCCTGCCCGACGGCACGCCGGCGATCATGTACACGGGCGTGAACCGCCCCGACGTGCAGTACCAGGTCCAGAACGTGGCGTACCCGAGGAACAGGTCGGACCCGCTGCTCCGGGAGTGGACCAAGCCGTCGCACAACCCGATCATCGTGCCCGAGGGCGGCGTCAACGGGACTCAGTTCCGGGACCCGACCACCGCGTGGCGCGCCGCCGACGGCGGCTGGCGGCTGCTCGTCGGCAGCCTGGCCGGGGGCACCCAAGGCGTGGCCTACGTGTACCGGAGCCGCGACTTCAAGCGGTGGACGCGGGTGCGGCGGCCGATGCACTCCGCGGCGACCGGCATGTGGGAGTGCCCGGACTTCTACCCGGTCACGGCGGACGGCCGCCGCGCCGGGCTCGACACGTCCGTGTCCGGGCCCCGGGTGAAGTACGTGCTCAAGAACAGCCTCGACCGGCGCCGGTACGACTACTACACCGTCGGAACTTACGACCGGAAGGCGGACCGGTACGTGCCGGACGACCCCGCCGGCGACGAGCGCCACCTGCGGTACGACTACGGCAACTTCTACGCGTCCAAGACGTTCTACGACCCGGCGAAGCGCCGCCGGATCCTCTGGGGCTGGGCCAACGAGTCCGACACCACCGCCGACGACGTCGCCAAGGGGTGGGCCGGGATCCAGGTAGGATACGATCGACCGTCCTACGTTCATGCGTGCATGTTGAGCTGTTCATCCCTCATTCGTGTGGTCGACGCGTGTAATTTTCGTTGACACGTCGACTTTGTGTATGTGGCATGTGTGAACTGTGTCAAGGCGATTCCAAGGACGGTTTGGCTGGACCCCAGCGGGAAGCAGCTGATGCAGTGGCCGATCGAGGAGGTCGAGGCCCTCCGAGGCAAGTCTGTCACTCTCAAAAACAGGGTGGTCAAACCGGGACAACACGTCAAGGTCACCGGACTACAGACGGCACAGGTCCGACTCGCTTAATTAACCCTTAATAAATTATCTTTCAATCTCTCTGTTACCTTGACCTGAGCCTTTTTCTAATATGACCCAAAAGGGGATCGATAGAGCTCACTCCTGCGTCAATGGCGTCCTGCGACATTGCAGCAAACCGCAGTGCTTTATCCTTGCTCCCTCGTTATCTTATCTGTGCGCACCACTAGCCGAGCCCCCCTGCTGCATGCCCTTTTGCGGCGCCACCCGCACGCACTACCACACATTTCGGTGCCTCGGTCGCCTGCGTGGCGCGCCGATGGTCGCGAATCCTTGCTAACCTCGGAGCTCACTGGTGGCATGCATGCAGGCTGACGTCGAGGTGAGCTTCGAGGTGTCGAGCCTGGCGGCGGCGGAGAGGCTGGACCCGGCGCTGGCGGACGACGCGCAGCGGCTGTGCGCGGTCAAGGGCGCCGGCGCGGCGGGCGGCGTGGGGCCGTTCGGGCTGTGGGTGCTGGCCTCCGCCGGCCGGGAGGAGCGGACCGCGGTGTTCTTCAGGGTGTTCAGGGCCGCCGCGGGCAGCAAGAAACCCGTCGTGCTCATGTGCACCGACCCGAGAAAGTAAGTGGCATGCGCACGCACAATCTCATCTCCCGGTGCTACACTGTTATCGCGCACTAGCTAGCGGTCAGTTTCTTTAGCAGTTTGAGCAGAGCTGCATGTCAAATGGCATGAAGTCAGCCGGCCACGAGCTTTTCATGTGCGCACAACCACGGCACTCACTGACTTGGGTTTGTTCCCTTTTGTGTCTCCGATCGACAGGTCATCTCTCAAGCCGAACTTGTACCAGCCTACGTTTGCCGGCTTCGTTGACACGGACATATCAAACGGCAAAATATCTCTGAGAAGCCTGGTACTGCAAGCCAAACAACAAGCTTTCATATCATATAGGAGTATATGGCAATGTTTTTACTGTGATTTTCCTGAGCCGTTCGAGATTTTCCCTGCAGATCGACCGGTCGGTCGTCGAGAGCTTCGGAGCCGGAGGCAGGATCTGCATCCTCTCGAGGGTCTACCCGTCGCTCGCCGTAGGCAAAAACGCCCGCCTCTTCGTGTTCAACAACGGCAAGGCGGACGTCAAGGTGTCGCGCCTGACGGCGTGGGAGATGAAGAAGCCGCTCATGAACGGCGCCTGAATCCGAAACGTAGTTTAGATGGGATGCCTCTTTTGATCGAGTCTGGCGCAACATTTGGAGCGTCACTTTCTATGCCAGGTGTTCCACGTCTCCGTCGTAGAGTTTGTTGTGCGTAATGGAAGGCACATATAAAGATTTCTTTGCGATGTACTTTGTGTAAGTGCTACTGTATGAAGGTGCCAATTATTGGTATGCCACTATGGCCACTAATAAAGATTAATTGGCACTTGTTCTGGGCGCGTCATTTCTATAAGGAGCTTGCAAGTTGCAACTTGAAATGTTGTGATGATCAAAGCTAGATAAATCCCATGCACAATGCATATTGGAAGATGCATGGAGCACATAGCGATATGTTAATCCTTAAAACTACAACCTTTGTATGCCAAGGTGTCAGTTGCATAGGCAGCACCGTGCGTGATAAAGATTCATTCATGCTATGGGTGCCCATTGGTGGTAAACCGATATATGCTACTAACTAATAATAATCTATAGATTGACTTATCATTGCATTTCACCTATTAGTGAAAAGGCCGCTTGCTATCTCATAGGAGTATGCTCCCCCTGATTCGCTAATGTCGATGATATCATCCTAGGTAGGTTTAAAACCTCATCCTGATAACGATTTCACTTTCTCTGTAGCACTGTCCAGAAATGTTTATCGTCAAACATCAATCGTTACACTTTTCCCCCAAAGTGCACTCTTTTGGGTGGCAATGAGATATTCATATACCTGGAGTTGTCTAATCGAGGATTGCCCTGACTACTTTTCTGATCAGAAGAAAGTGCACAGAAATTACGTTGTAGAGATTAAACGACATTTAGGCCAATGAGATGAGAAGCAACTAAAAATGTGGTCACCAAGATCAGGCCCGAGCACCACGAGCAAAGACTCATGCCTAGATAATAATGATAAGAAGGAGCGGCGACGTTGACTTACAAGAGAAATGCACTTGTGCATTTGTGCTATATTTATCTGGAAGCATCCAATTGGTCCCTATTTTTTTTTTTTTGTACCTGATCAAGAAATTAAAGAAAACGCACAGCAATAGGGATCCACTGTCCGGTTGATGAGTTTCATTACAGTTGTCGGCTTGCATGTCATCCACTACAAGAGAGCTATAGCCTCCAGGAATATACCAGGTGAATGCCCCGCGCTTCTCTGTTCGGTAGATTAAGATTATGATTTTCTCGGTGTAAGTGTATACTAGTACATGCAATGGTACAAAAATGAAGAAAGGAAATAAAATGTTATGATTTGTTATCATATACCCCCGTATCTATGATTTCGGCTCAATCAACAAGCCCAACCGCAAAGAACGATCCATCACATCATGGGGCCGCAAACCAACTCTACCAGGCCAAGGCCCTTCCGATCCCCGAGAATTGGGCACCTCTCCTGTCCAATTCCAAAGTCGGGTAACCGCCTTATTTGTCTGACTCGGATTGGACAACTGTCTTAGACGGCCAACCTCCGACAGTACAGAGGATTCTAACACTGTGTGGTAGACGTTGTCTGGTCGACGTAAACCTAACTTTATCCCTCCGACATTGTACAAAGGATGATGACAAAGACAGTGATAGGATGACCTGGTGTTCAGAAGCCATCAAAGAATAAACTTTGAGATGCTCGTGGCCTCACCTTGTTAGCGACCAGTATGCATGTTTAATATGCTCATCTGTGTTCATGTTTGTATATACATTGCGTTTCAAAGATCAGAAGAAGAAAAGAAAAGCTGTCCGTGGGCGACCTGCTAGTCCGCATCACCGTGCCAATGGCGTTGACCGGATCTAACCATCCAGTTGTTGACCTCTTCTTCTTTGTTGGATAGGATCATAGGCATGCGTCGCGTACACGTGGACTGATCATGCACGTATCGCTCCGCATGCAGTGCGAGACTCATCGACCATCCAGTTTGTTTTACAATGTGGACTGCGTACTTGCTGTCCTAAATCGTTGGGATGCCCTCCGCCGAGTCAAGAGATTGCCGCCAAATCCCATCCATAAGTACGGCCTCCTTTCGTGTGATCTGCTGTCCTCACACACTCATTCAACTGTCGAACACGGCCAAGTGAACACTGTGCGTTCGCCGGGGAATGGGAACGGGAATGGGAATGGCGGCGGTGACGACGCCATTGTTGCCGGTGGCTCTGCTGCTGCTTGGGTCGGCGGTGGTGCGCGCGTCGCACGTCGTGTACCCGGAGCTGCAGTCGCTAGAGGCGGCGCACGTCGACGAGACGTCGCGCACCGGGTACCACTTCCAGCCGCCCAAGCATTGGATCAACGGTGCGTGCTTGCACTGGTTGCTAATTAGGCTTCGCATTTGTAATCTGCATATATGTTGTTGTCCTTCCAGTTACTGTCGATAGCTGATCAGGTCTGACGTGCTCCTTTATCCTTTGTTTTCCTTTTGTCCTGCCTCTGCTCCACGTTATGGTGATCGAGCAGATCCGAACGGTAAGCACGATTGACCACACCATTAATAATAATGCGGATTCGTTGAACAAGGTGATTAATGTTTGCAATATATCCATGCACGTATCAACTCAACGTAGGTCCGATGTACTACAAGGGTCTGTACCACCTGTTCTACCAGTACAACCCCAAGGGTGCGGTATGGGGCAACATAGTGTGGGCGCACTCGGTGTCGACGGACCTGATCGACTGGACGGCGCTGGACCCGGGCATCTACCCGTCCAAGCCGTTCGACGTGAACGGCTGCTGGTCCGGCTCCGCCACGGTGCTCCCGAGCGGCGTGCCGGCGATCATGTACACGGGCATCGACCCGCGCAAGCGCCAGGTTCAGAACGTCGCGTACCCGAAGAACCTCTCCGACCCGTTCCTCCGCGAGTGGGTCAAACCGGGGTACAACCCCGTCATCGCGCCGGACCAAGGCATCAACGCCAGCGCTTTCCGCGACCCGACCACGGCGTGGTTCGGGCCCGACGGCCACTGGCGGCTGCTCGTGGGCACCAGGGAGGGCGACAAGGGCCTGGCCGTGCTGTACCGGAGCCGGGACTTCCGGCGCTGGGTTAAGGAGCACCACACGTTCCACTCCGCGCTCACGGGGATGTGGGAGTGCCCGGACTTCTTCCCCGTCGCGGTAGCTGGCGGTAGTCGACACCACCGCCGCGGCGTCGACACCGCCGAGCTGCGGGACCGCGCCGTGGCCGAGGAGGTCAAGTACGTGCTCAAGGTGAGCCTGGACCTCACGCGGTACGAGTACTACACGGTCGGAACGTACGACCACGCCGCCGACAGGTACTTCCCTGACGCCGGATTCCCGGACGGCGACTACGGACTCCGATACGACTACGGCGACTTCTACGCGTCCAAGACGTTCTACGATCCGGTGAAGCGCCGCCGCATCCTCTGGGGATGGGCCAACGAGTCCGACACCGTCCCTGACGACACCAGAAAGGGATGGGCCGGCATTCAGGTTTCTCTTCTTCCTCGTCGCATCGTTGAACACGCAAAACGTTAGCTACAGCCGTATGCTGAACCGCAACGTACATGCAGGCGATACCTAGGAAGCTGTGGCTGTCTCCCGGCGGGAAGCAGCTGATCCAGTGGCCGGTGGAGGAGATCAAGGCGCTGCGAGCCAAGCATGTCAACGTCACCGACAAGGTCGTGAAGGGCGGGGAGTACTTCGAGGTCACCGGCTTCAAGTCCGTGCAGGTTGGTGCACCAATTCAGCCGAACACGGTCCAAAGCCCTAAACTTACGGCGCATTGTTCAACTAACTGTGAGCATTGTTGATCAGTCGGACGTGGAGGTGGCGTTCGAGATCAAGGACCTGAGCAAGGCGGAGGAGTTCAACCCGGCGTGGCTGACGGACCCTCAGGCGCTCTGCAAGAAGCGCGGCTCGGCCGTCGAGGGCGAGGTGGGGCCGTTCGGGCTGTGGGTGCTAGCCGACGCCAACCTCACCGAGAGGACGGCCGTCTTCTTCAGGGTGTTCAAGACCAACAGTTCCAAGCACGTCGTCCTCATGTGCAACGACCCCAGTCGATCAACCTTCGAGTCGCAGGTCTACAGGCCGACCTTCGCCGGCTTCGTCAACGTCGACATCGCCAAGACGAAGAAGATAGCCCTCAGGACATTGGTAAGTGAGCACGAATGTTTTCTAATTTATTACTCTGTTCTTTAACTATTATCGCTATTGACTTTTAATTTCAACTTTGATCATTTAAAAAATAAATTCAAATATATAAAATTATGTGGTGTTATTAAAATACATTTAACAATAAAGTAAATTATAATAAAACATATGATACTATTCATTAAAATTTTTAAAATAAGATCAGTATTTAAAATTGAAATTAAAAGTCAACAACGACAGGAATTAAAGAATGGAGGGAGTGATGTATTCTACTGTAACAGCGCGGGTAAATAAGGTTTCCCATTGTCCATGAATGCGTGAATGCAGATCGACCACTCCGTGGTGGAGAGCTTCGGCGCGGGCGGCAGGACCTGCATCCTGTCGAGGGTCTACCCCAAGAAGGCCGTCGGCGACGCGGCGCACCTGTTCGTCTTCAACCACGGCGAGGTGGAGATCAAGGTCACCAACCTGGACGCCTGGGAGCTCAAGACGCCCAAGATGAACGTGCCGCAGAAGTAGCACCTAGGCAAATAATGCAATAGCCGTAGAACCATTAGCTCAGATCAGTTAGGAGGAGGCTAGCTGCAGGTTTAGCGATAGATCACTGAGGAAGAAAGAGTTGGTCTGGTTACTTCGTTTCGGTCAGATCATGTCGGGTTGTTCTCCGCTGCGCCGATTCTTGTAGCACTCAGCGAACAAACAAATGTTTCTGATGAGGAACTGAATAAAACTTCAGTTGGTCCAAATTCTTGACAGAGTTACGTAACTGATCCGAACCCATTTTCACATGCATTTTGCTCGTCGGGGGAAAATAAAACTGTTTGCACAAGCGCAAAGTATGTGCATCTACATGACGAAAAGTTCATCTTGAATTCTTGATGCTTAGGCGCGACTGAAAGAAACGGCGCATGTTCCTGGTCATTTGTCAGCGCTGTAGACGCAGCGCGACAGCAAGTGGTCTTCGGATCGTGCCACTGCACCCATCACCCAAGGTCATCTAAACGGCAACGATCCATGCATGCCGTGCCCCGCGTGTTCGTTCTTCCCAAAACGCCTGCGGGACGCGTTGTTCCGATCCGACGGCCCGCGCGCACTACAGAAGCTGCTAGAAGCCCCTGGCTGCTAGCTCCTAGTGGGATGGCGATCGAACCTGGTTGCCCCCACGTCCCCCACCGTCGGCGGCGCCGTCTTGGTCCACCGGTGTCGGGCTCTGGCCACCGTGCAAGTGTACCGCTCCGCACGCACGCGAGGCATGAGGCAGCGCCGTAGTGGAGTTCAGCGCGGGCACCCGAATGCGGCAGCGGCAGACTGGTTTGCGGTTCGATGGACCACGAGTCACGGCCGACGCGGCTGCCACTGACGAGTGACGGCGCGAGTTGGCAGCGGATCAACGGATCGATGACTGCCTTTCAGGCGTGGTCCGTGAGGCCGTGCGCTCGCTCGAGCCCAATGGCCGCAACTTGCGCGGCGGGGGATCGTGAAAGCGTGGGCGAGATCTCGGTCGCGGCGCGGGTGGCCTCCAGCTAGCGCGGAGACGAGTTGGTGAACCCACGAGGCCACTACTAATACGTAGCGCTGCTGGTTGCACAAAAAAAACTCGTGCCGGAAGGTCGCGAAGTGGAGGCGATGATTAGGGAGCCTGGGGATTCTGGCTAGTCGCAGCCATGACGGACGCGATCGTGCGTGTGCTCTCTTCCGGTGCGGGGACTGGGGATATTGGTGGTAGTGGCGGGGGATCCTGTCGCCAGCGCTGTGCTTTTGCCGGATTGAGAGGGGCAGGCGGGCAGAGTGAAGCATGAATGTTGTTCCGGCTCCGGTTGGGTCAGGAGGTGACGCCGACGCTCCGGTGCCGTCCACTGCTGTGGTGCGAAGAATTTGGGTAGTTTCGCTCGTACTGTCACGTCGACAAAGACGAATATGAGCCTTTCCGAGGTTGCACGGCAGCGTGGGTGGGACGCAGTCGCAGCGGTATCTCGCGTGCAGTGCAGCACAGATGCACAGATGTGTCCTCATCGGCGCTTTAGCAGACAACCAAGGAGCCCACGGGCGGAATGGGCTTCTCTTACGGCCTGAACAAGAGAAATTCATTCTCTCGATATTACCTCACCCCACCGGAATGGGTTCTCCCGCCAGCCTCCGCCATGGCGCCACATTGTCAAGATAGTATGCTTGTAAAACAAACATGAATTCAAAACACTTTTTTAAGACAAAATACTATCACGGCGTCTTTCCATGATTTGAAGAGTAACAGCAACGATAATGTAACGAGGAAAAACTTACCATTCATGTAATAACGAACTATAAAACACGACATCGCTCAAAATTTATAAATCCACCGAATCATATGCTATCATCATAAACAAAGTACAGGTTGCAGAATCAGGTCTTATAACTTTAAGTATTTCTCAAACATTGATGAAAATGCAAGAAATCACAGCCTCCTTCCTCTTCTACCACCCTTTCTGCGAGTGCTGTCAGTTGGGACTGGAGTCACGTCCTCTGTTTAATAAACAGATAATGAGAGCAAGGGTTAGCGTTTGCTGGAAGTCATGACTTTCAAGCCAACTAAAATGTATCAAACATTGCAAGTTTGGGCATCGGAAATCACAGCGTCAGAGGTACACATGGATCGTAACAGCAAATAAGGATGATCACAATACTCGCATAACTTCAAAACATACTCCAAAGCTTCCAGAAGTATCATAGCAACTCAAAATAAAATCCATGATAATCAGTTTCATGAAATGAAACAGAAAGAAACAAAAAAATAATGACAAATCCACCATGGTGCAGGAAAAACAAAAAATGAATAACATGCTTACCAATGCGTCCAATCTTCATGCCAGAGCGTGCAAGAGCTCTAAGCGCAGATTGAGCCCCAGGACCTGGAGTTTTCGTCTTGTTCCCACCAGTTGCACGAAGCTTGATATGCAAAGCAGTAATCCCAAGCTCCTAAAGAGGACATATAAATTAATACCAACTACTAATATGTAAATAAATCAAATGTTTGAACAAGAAGCACAATAACACCTTGCATCTTTGTGCAACATCCTGAGAGGCAAGCATGGCTGCGTAGGGGGATGACTCATCACGATCCGCTTTAACCTTCATGCCACCTGCAAACAAAATCACACAAACATAAATGTAAATCAACATTCTCTTAAATTAATATGATACCTGCATCACAAAAGTCCACAAAAGCAGTTATGCAGACACCCATGTAGTTTCATGAGTTCAAATTCTACAAAGATTTGCAAAAGCAACCAAAAAGCAACCATGCAATTCTTAAAGAGAGCGCAGAGATAGTAAACATCTGTACACTTTATAGAATTGACAACTACTAGCTCCAGAGATACATAGGAAAGTTGTGCATAAAGTACAAGATCAGTTGTAAATGTAAGAAGGTTTTGTTCTAGGGAGAGTAACAAATCAAGGAGCTGTGACTTCATGTTGCTGACCTAGTCTAGTTCAAACATAAATAACCAGTTTGTCAAAAAGGAAAAACCATCAAAAATATGCATTACATATAATAGAACGTCACCAAGAAGATTCTCGAACAAAGATCTTTTGTGCCCCAATCAAAAAATTCCTATTTAATACTTTGAGTTGGAGGCCCTTACAGCCAAGTGGACAAACCTTAGTGCTTAAAAAGAGGTAGGGAATTAAATTTGTGGACAAACCAACATGTTAAGTCTTCCTGAATGGTACATGGTCCAACAACAGTACAGTTTAGTTGAAAACTGAAAGGGGTACTTTTCTAACTTCTGATATAAACTAGTAACAGATTGTATGTTTTCTAGAATTATCATATTCCCTTCCAAGATTCAGACATCTCCATTTTAATTTAGCAAACCTTGCAGGTGATGAAATCAGCAGAAGCAATGCAGAAAGCAACTGCTACATACTGGCCACCCGCTGCAGGACATCCAATGCCATGGAGACATCTAGAGATTATTAAAACAGGAAGAGAAGAAGTCCCAGAGAAATACTCTCTGGTCCCTCATTGTCAATTTTGCATGGCAATGACTCGACACGCTCCCACAAAATACAAGGGAGGCGATCTTAAGGGCCATGCTTAAAAAGGCAAATTCACCGGCTCAGAAACTAAAGAGCAATATCAATAACTACTATCCTAAATTCAAGAAAATCTATCTTCTACAGGCACACATGTGACACATCATATATTTCTACGCAACAAAGTATACCAAATGGTTGCAACTACAAAAGATCACATAAGTTATTTGCCCACGGAAAAAAAAGGCGCTAGGCGCTAAGCGAGCGGTGACTCACCGCTCAGCGCTTAAGCGTGCTTAGGCATTTGACTAAGCGCTAGATATTATTATATTTCTCTAATAAAATAAAGCTGGAAAAGAAAAGGAAAAGGAAAAATGACAAATCAGCCCATTAACTTGCAGTGGCCCATCAGCCTTTCCACCCTCTTGTGGGCTTGAGGCTTTCAGCTGGCCCATTAGAGAACAAAAGAGCATCACATGAACTAGGTCAAGCTGCAGCCCCAGCACCACGGTAGACAGAATAAGCCACAGCCGCCACCTGCTGGCCACCGCCAGAGCTCTCTCCTCCCTTCCCTCCTCCCCTCCCTCCTTCCTCTCCGTTTTCCCCCTCAGATCTGATGTTGTACTGGCCGGCAAAAGGCCTCGGTGTCCGGGCGCAGGCAGAGGGATGCATCCTCGCGGCGCTAGAGGGCGTCCATGGCCAGAGCAGTGCGGCATGGCAGGGCAGCGGCGCTCAGGTTCCGCCTACATCCCAAGGCAGAGCGGAGGCCTCCGCCGAAGCGGGCGCCTAATGGCACCTTTTTTCACGGTTATTTGCTCATAGTAACACGAGCTATATCTTGAGGTCAATTGATAAAGTTGCCAGCATAACTGAATGTAAACTTCAGAGTTTAACTTTTCAGGCGTCCATGTATTCAATGACACTTCGCTCAGAAAATAAAAAATTACTTAATAGACTATGTTAGTATGTCTTACAAAGTTACAGATTGATTGTTTCATACAACTATATATATATATATATATAATCCCTAAAACTCCAAAGCCACGACCATGACACTATTCGAGATGACTATGAACTAAAATTCTGATACAAAATAGCAGCATGCTATAAAAGCATAGAATTACATTGGTCCGAAGCAATCACATAACGATCCCACTTAAGTATAAAACAGATGAAAGCGATATATGCACAAAACAACACATACATCATTACAGCAGTAAATTTCACTGGTGCAACAGGTAATCACCGCGAGCACCAATGTATCATAGATATACCACTTTACGTCAAGAACAAGCGTTCCAAAAGGTGGGGATGGTTACCACTTACCAGTGATGCGGACCAGCGTCTCCCTCCCGGACAAATCCGTAACATGCTGCAACAGCAAAACCGAACATATAGCACCTCGAACATAAACAAATAGGAGGCAGCACATCGAGGGGGCGATCAGGTTACTCACGATAAAGGTGTCGTTGAAGGAGGCGAAGATGTGCGCGACGCCGAAGACGTATTCGCCCTCGCGGACGGTGGGGCCGAGCGTCACGTTCTCCTCCTTGGGCTCCCGGGTCTTCCTCCTCCCAGACTGCACGCGCAAAACAAGGAATGGTTAGCACAGAAGGCGAATCTCCTGTGAGGTAGCCGAGAAAGGATAGGCGGCGGCGTTACCATGGCTGCGTCTGCGGGCTAGCGGCGGCGGCGGCGGCGGAGAGAGGAAGGAGGAAGGCTAGGGTTCGGAGGAGACGAGACGAGGGAGCGAGCGGGGGAATGGGTAGTGATAAGCCCGTGCGCAGAGTGGGCTGTGGCGCCCTAGGTTGCTAACAAATAACTCAACTGGGCCTCTCGTTTACTTTTGAGAATCCACTGGGCCTGTGCGTCGGCTCTCTTGCCGTAGTCTCAAATCTTAATTGATTACGTTCATGACCTCAGCAAATGTTATAGATTAACATCTACACAAATTACATGAATGTAGTCCCTTCGATTTTTTTTTGTTCACATGGGCTAGTAAAATTTCAGTGAAATATTGATTTGGAATAAAAATAAAGAATATAACACGTTCGGATTCTTTTCCCTGACATTTCTACTCATAGGACGTGGGCAAAGTAGATATTTACAAAAAATCGTATTAAATTAACAATTTATCATGAAAAGTTGGTACTAAAAACACCATCCACGGTATTCTTATTGCACATTTTGATAATAATTAAGAGTTTGTACAGTCAATGTTCACATGGGCTGCAAAATCCTGGACAAACTTAATACCCACTGAGATCCCGTTTGAAACTAGGAATTTCACAAAAATATTACCGAAAAAAACATAGAAATAGGAAAAAAATACTCCATTCCAAATGGGACATGAGTTATTGCACCAGGGGAATTTCCTTTGCAATGTGCAACGATATCCTAAAACTGTTCGGAGGCATCAACGCAACTGTTTCGTGTTTGCTGATACATCTCAGTATCACACTACAGTTGCAGTCCAGGTTGTTACAAATCGAGGAAGATGCGCATGCCATCATAAGCTAGTTGAACTGGGATTCCTTCCCTGTAATCGTACGAGCTTACTCAATTTACAAGGCCTAGATTATGAACTAAAAGAGAACAATATGAGTTTGCAGCAACCACTCATACCTGCAAGACCATTCTGCCAACATCTCGTTTTCTCTGTGATGTTCAAACATGTGCCTCATACCAGTCAACAGAGCTCTTTTGGGACAGATCCTCTTGATAGCATCAAGACTCTGCAAAACTTATCAGGTTTATTTAGACATATTAGCAAACCTAATCCAAGTTAAGGCCCCGTTTGGAACAGAGAAATTAAAATCCTGTTAAATTGAACTGATTTCTGTGAAATTCCTGCGTTCCAAACGGGGCCTAATGCTGGATCTGCAATAGGTAAATATTGCACATTTAGGTTGACCAATTTATTTCTGGGCTACATAATTTATTCTTGTATCTGTAAATCTGTTTTCTAAGGAATTTTGAGGAATATAACTGTGTGGATCACTGGCTACAGGATGAATCCATGGTGGTTTTCTCTTGGTGAATTGCATATGCTGATTGAAACATAAAATCGTCCGGCCATTTACTATTTAGGGGGAAAATGGTGCGACTACAATGCAATCGACTAATTCCAGCTACAGAAATAAAAAAAAATAAAAACTTTCCATGGACCAATTTTGATGCAATGATCTATTTTCATTTTTCATTGGACGGATCAAGTCATAAGCCACTCTACATTAATTCTACCCTTTGATGAAAAAATATACCTACTTTGTTGAGAGAAAAACACTTGACAGTTTGTTTACCAATTATGACAAGAAAAAACAAATTAATATGCAAGTAGTATATGTTAAGAGGTTCCTTGTAAAATAACCTCGTTTAGAGTAAGATGGGTACTCCGAGGATCTCCTCCCTGTTCATATGACAGAACATGAAGTCTGTGTCAGATTATCAGCATGGAGTTCAGTTTACAAAGGATCTGAGAAGTATATGAGAAATTGACAAATATGCCTTTCCAAATGACTAACATCAAGAACAGGCTTATCACTTACCACCGCATCCAGATTATTTGCTTCTAGTATGAGAAGATCAAGTTGTCCAGCACCAGACTTTGAAATTGCTGCAGGGGGATATTCGATCAGCTAGCGTCGTATTCCAATGGCATTGAACCATGAAACATGCAGGAGCAAAATTAATCCAGCTGTAAAGAGTAGCAAGATTTGATAACTGACATTATACTACTACCTCTCTGGTCCGTCCGAGAAGAAATTACAAAAACTATGTGGCCCATCTTATATGACAAAAAATCTGGTTATCTGAATAAGAATGTTGGACTGAAGTCATACCATGTTCTGTGCTGGGTAGAAATCTTGAGACATCAGATAAATATGCGACTCTGGCACTCCTTCCAAATAAGAAGCCTAAACAAATGTACCCCTCTCCGTGCATTACCTGAACACAAAGCAGTAAACTAACCATTTCAGCGCCAAAATATAACAGGATCAGAGCAACATTTCACGGTACAGCACTGGTTCTTACTGGCAAGGGCACAAACTCCAGCCCTGACGCTACAAATGGTTTGCCGACGTCCTCCTCAATTACCTTCCAATCGAGCTGAGCGGCCTGGGCAACTTCATCGCCGTCCTCTGGCTTCTGATTCAGCAAGTAGGGGAATCTCTTCGCAATACTGAAATTAAAGTTGGCACAAGTGATACTATATGATACAAGGGAAATGTATGCCCTTCAGCCCATCAGGAACTCTAGCTAGGAGCATAGGGCGAACCTGTCCATTGTGAACTGTGTGAGAAAAATAGGAATTTGCTCAAAACCATTTCTGCCGTTGCTCGGCTGCACCACCCAAACCTCATCAAGGCCTAAAACTGCATCTGCGTGCTCATGAGTCAGGATGATCTGCACATGAGAATGAATGCTATTGATCATGCCACCCGTAGGGGTAGATCAGCAGAGATTTCTGATTAAAACTGACGGTCATTTGTTTTCAGGAAAAGAAAAGAATATGCGCTGTCAAGATCTCACCGAGTCAACCGAAGGAACTTTATGGTGAACAAACCACCGGAGAACCTGTTCTCTGAAGGTCTTGCCGCAATCGATCAGAACGTACTTGTGTGTTCCATCGTCATGGAAGTAGTCTACCAAGAGCGAGGTGTTCAGCCTGAGAGCAAAGCAAAGCAAACCGGGCATGATGTCAGACGGACACTACTGCAAGCAAGGCTCTGGTTATTTCGATGCACCTGTAGTTGGGGTTCTGGTCCGGCGGGAGGGAGAGCCCCGTGGAGCAGACGGCGCAGGGCGGCGCGGACGGGTTTATCAGGCACCGCGTGTCGGGGAGCGCGCCGGAGCAGCCCGTGCCCAGGAAGATCAGCGACGACAACGGAGCCACCGTGGTGCCCCCGCGGGTTGGTGACGACGCGGCCGCCGGACCGGGCTCCATGGCCGGACCGTTTCTTGGCTGGTTCGTTGTGGGGGTGGATTTCTCAGGACTCGGAGAGGAGAGCGTTCGGTTGGTGCGGCCTTGGTCAGTTGGTCCTCTTCACAGTTGGGCTGTTGTTTATTGGCGGCGCTGGCGCCGGCCGAAGGGCGGGGAAGCGATGTGTTTTGTCGCATTTGTTATTGACCTCGACTCACGATTGGGTCAAGTCTCTCTACGACTCGCGTGGTTTTCTTTGCTTGAGAGCTTTTCTTGCGCGTGGTGAAAGTGTAGTCTACCAGGAGTGAGCTGAACTAGGCGAGGAAATTGCATATTCCTAGTTTCCTACGGGAGCTCACGTCTGCTTCTCTGCGAGATCCGTTGGCAGAGGAGTTCCTCCGTCCCCGCTGCCGACGACTCAGAGAGTATTATGCATTTACGGTTGATCTGAACTCAGAGTCTCCAACCAATGTTTTTTCTAGTAGATGTTCCGTTGGCAATTTCCTTGCATCTTCGATTGTTCATCTATTATTATACTGTAACGCAAAGACCTGTCCTGCCGCTTGCTGGCGTCCACACCCGCATAGTAGTACGTGATGCTATGTCGCGGGTCACGACGACGCCTGCGTGCATGTCGCTGTTACCCAATCATGCTCCGCGTGCAACCAATCAGTGGCGGAGCCACGTGGAGGGCAGCCGGGGCTCTGATCCCCTCTTTGATATGCAAATTTCTTTGAGCACTTGAAAATTGTAGAGAAAAAAATTATAATAAATCACATGCAAATCAGTTTACCCTTTGACCTGGCTCCTCCTTGCCTCTAGAGCTGGCTCCGCCAGTGCAACCAATAGTGCCCCTAGTAACCACTCGCGATCGTTTATCAGTGCTAGGTGTCGCGTACACATGCCAGGGCGAAAGGTGAGCATAGTTCGGGGTCCCCCCCTCCCCCGCCGGCTCCCAGCAAACCTCGTTGTGGCTACATTACATTACACGTGCGCGCGCGCAGTGATCCAACGTCGCCACGCTCTCCTGGAAGTGTTAACCATCAGTCCGAAAGCCTGGTCCAGCGGCGGAGGATGGACTGTGGCGGCGAGCGCCGGGGCTGGAGACACAGACGCGGCGCCCACGTCGCGCTCCGGCGGGGGGCCCTCGAACAGCCAAGCGAGACGCGGCCTCGATTGAGTGCGGGGACAAGCAAGCCGTGATTGGGAGAGAGAAGAGAAGCCGGGGTCGGGTTCAGCGTATTTTTATCACCGGAGGTATGTAGAGTAGTGTTTTGCTTTTCTTTCCGAGCTTCCTACGGTCCCACCCGGGGTTTAAGAAATGATACTTGAGCAAGACCCGCTCTCACACCGACCTTATTCGGAACGTTGAAATTTTATAGAATCAATTTAATTTTATTTAAAAAAATAGGAAAGTAATTTTTTCTTCGTTTCAAACGGAATCTCACCGCCTTGTGCAAAAGGATCGTGTTTGTTTGTGTGACGAACCACCGTCGATCTGACCTTCCACAGCATCGATTTCGATTGCTTGGGTGCCCAGTGATTTTCTCGCTCGCTCCCGACTGTCAGTGATTCTGATTGCGCTCGTCCGTTTGGCTATCGTCAGAAGATCCATGCAACTAATTAGGAGTATCATAGTTTACACTAACAATCAACAAAGAGATATATTCTTTCCATTATCTGGTCACTCAAAAAATTGTACAAATATGTTTTGTTGCAACTGATGTGCGTCATGTAACGTGATACATGGAGTCTTCACGTTGAGACACGACACGAGCAAAACAAAAATGTCGCTAGTCAGGGATGTAAATGGCTATCCAACGAGTTTTCATCAAATTTTTTTAGTAAATTTCATTTTTATTTTTCATTTAAGAGAGTTTTGGACGGACTTAAAAACCCACAAAATGAAAAACTTAGGCCCTGTTTAGAAAAGAGAGATTCTCCTTATTTCAGTTTTTTCTGTAACTAAATCGATTCTTGTGAAATTGATGCGTTCCAAGAGGAGATTTAGGCCACATTTGCATTACGAGAATTGTTTCTATTCGTACGGATTTTTCCCTATGAAATTGAATAATTACCTTGAGATTCTTGCGTTTTAAACGGTGCCTTAAGCTTCCTTCGTAACGTAAGAATTTCACTAGAATCACACAAAAATTTCACACAATCAATTCAATTTTATAAGAAAAAATTGTAAAAAAAAAATAAAAAAAACCCTGTATTGCAAATGGGGCCTAACTTCTCTTCACATCCCTACTTCTGCTTCTTGGAGCTAGCCTCCATGCTGATGGAAGCAGCTGCAGACCATGGTGAATATATGTTAAGAAGCTCTGGATGAATGAAATGCAAGCATCTCCCATTGATTTTCTTCAAGTAGCAGCAGGTGCATGTAAATTCCTAGTGCTATCAATTTTAAGGGAGGCTAGCCTATGTAAACCATTTAACCTGCAAAATCGGTCCTTTAGCCATTTCGCTTGCCTAGTGGTGAAGTTTTTAATGCTTCGAGCCTTTCTAGCATATAATCATTTTGAAAAGAAATTGTTGTTTGGCAGGACTTTTAATGTTCGCCATTGATCACATTTTGATTATGTAGCCTCCCTTTTTTCAAGACCTTCTGTATGGCTATCCATTTTTCCTATAGACAAGAGGGAGTATGCATTTCGTGTCGCTGTATTTTCTCCGATTTTAAAATATTGATATTTTTGATTTATAACATCAACTTTACTATTTATTTTATTCAAAATTTTTATTCAAATGTGTAAACTTATTCATCGTGTTTCAAATATATTTAATGATAAAAAAATTATAAAAAATATTATATTTTTAAAATAAAAATAAAATGATTAAAGTTAATATTAAAAATTAATTGTATTAATATTTTAAATTGGAGGGGGTATAAAATTTTCACGATGTCGTTGATGATCTTATCCTATGAGATTCTCACATAATTTTGCCACTTGAATTATCTTCAGTCTCCGCCACCGGTTTAAAGCACTGCCTTGACACAAGGCCAATGGATCTTCCAGGCCATTTTGTAAGAAAATAAGCATAATCATTCTTGAAAAAAAAAAATTCGATCCCACCAGGAGACCACTTTCCCGAAATTCACCCAAATACCCGTATTCCACATTCGATTGCGCGTCCCATTATCCAAAAGCCCCGCGTGTAGAGACTTCTACCAAGGGATCAATTTCTTATTAGCGGTTTTTTTTAATTTTTTATTAGCCACTCAAAATTTTAAATTTTTTTATCAATCGCTAATATTAACTTTCTTTTCTTATTCACCATTTTTATATATTTAAAGGTTTGAAAAAAACTTATTTGCGTCTCAATCATTTTTTTACTAAGTTTTTTTAATCTATTTTAGTGAATGTTATATGAATCAATTTTATCTCACAAATTCACATTATGATCCACTAGCTTAAAAGTAAATAAAATAGTTCAGATCAAATTTTAAAATTTAAAATTGAATTTGAATTGTAAGTAAAATTTTTTCTTGTAAAATTTAAGATGCACTAAAACTAAATAATATTCACTAAAATGAGTAGTGATAAAATTTTAAAAAAAATTGAAAGAAAGACAGAAAGTTTTTTTTCAAGTCTCTAAACGTGTAGAAGTGAAAAATAAGAAGAAAAAATTAACATTAATAATTGATAAAAAAAATTAAAATTTTAAATAAAAGAACTACAAATTTTTTGAATGGCAAATTTACGCTTCTACCAAGCATGCCGCCCGCGTCACTCTACCCATCTCCGTTCCTGACAGTCACCGCGGTGCGTGTCGCGCCGCGCCCCTAAAAACCAAAACAAACCGCACGGGGCGGGGGCATCGGCCTTCCTCACCGCTGCCAGCCAAAGGCGATCCCCGCGGCCGGGGACCCGTCCCGATTCATCCTGCATCTGCATGCTCGCCGCCAGTTGAGCCCCTCGAGACCCTCGCCGGACCGGGCGGCCGCCATGGACGAGTACCGCCCGCGTCGGTCGTCACCGGCGGGCGAGCGGTTCATCGGGATGTTCTCGTCGCCATCGCCCTCTTCATCCCCAACCGAGACCTCATTCGTCGCCGGGGACGAGCTCCAGGAGGATGACTTTCTCTTCTCGTCGCCCGACGCGACGGCGACAGAGGGGCCGAGCCGTCGGGTGCCGCAGGACCACCTCGGCCTCCTCGCCGCGCTGGCGCTGCATGAGGGGGACAGGAGGCTCCTGGTCCGCGGCGGCGGAGGAGGGGCAGTGGCCGCCGCGGCCGCGTCCAGTGCGGGCGATCTGCTCCGGCGCAAGGCCACCATCGCCGCTGCAGCCGCCGCCTCGGCCTCCACGGCGTCAGGGGGCGGGGGCGCGAACTCCGCCGCGCGAGCGATCCCGGTCACAGCGAGGCCGAAGGGCGACGGGCCTGCCCCGCCGTATCTCCAATCGGCGCCCGTGAAGGTGCCCGTCCGGCCGCCCAGGAAGCCGACAACCGGGCGGTGGGAAGAATTCGATGACGACGACTTCCTGCGCGGCGACGCCGCCATACTGCCGCCGCACGAGATGGTCGCCCGCGCGTCCGCCGGTGTGTTCGGACCCGCCGCACCGTTCTCGATGCTCGAGGGCGCCGGGCGCACGCTCAAGGGCCGGGACCTGCGGCGTGTGCGCGACGCCGTGCTGCGACAAACCGGATTCCTCGACTGAATTCCGGCAAGGTGATGTTCCTCTGGTGTTTTGGTCTGCTCCACATCATGGATTACATTAGGATATGATTTGGGTTAGTGAGTTCGTTCTGTAGATCGAGAGGTAAAGCGGCAGGAAGTTGAGTGTTTAATGCAATAGCTTCCTGGCAACAAGTTGAGTAATACTATGAATTGCGACAGTAATAAGAACTGGTATCTTGTGCTTGGACTCGGAGTTCTCTGTGATTCAGGAGGGAAGAGAAATTTTTGTGAAGATTGTTTGTTGGGATGATCATCGACCCTAACTCTTATTTGCTTCTGGTGAAACTTTTTTGCTAATTTCGTTTCTTATATTCGTGTCACCAAATTGCCTTTGTTGAAGGAAATGTGCGTTAGTCGTTTTTTGTATTTTCATCCCTGATATGCACTCTTGATTGAATCTTCCTTCTCAGAGAACTGAGGATTATGACCTTAATAATTACATCCTAGATGTGATAGTGCTTTCAATTGTTTATCTGAATTTATGTTGGAGTAGTAGTTTGTGTCACGGCATCTGAATTATAAAATACGTAGAAGTCACTGCCTAATAATTGCCCATGGTTTATGTATCGGTTGATCGGAAGGGTTGGCAGTAGTTCAACTCACTGCAACTGTAGGATCAGAGCTTATTCTTTATATTTGCGTTAGTACATCGCTATGCGTCCATTTGAAACATTTTTTCCCGGAAAGATAGTGAGTTTTTATGTTCACTATGAACTGTTCTTTCATGATCACTTTGATTATTCTGAGCACTCCAATTGTAATGGAACAATTAGGCTAAGTACCGGCAATTCTTATCTGAATCATTCATCATTGTTAAAGTTCTGTCAGCGCGTATTTATGCCGTGCTATAGCACACTATGCTGAAAGATGCTAGGCGTACTACTTGTACTACTAGTAGAACGCATAATCTTTCTTCAGTGCTTGATGTTCGTAATCTTTCTTCGGTGCTTCGTGACTTTCTGCTTGCACCTTAGCCTCCACCCCTGTCTTCTACCGTGTTTGCCTTTAGGTCTGTGGCTGTTGTAGATCCTCTGCGCCTCTACAGACTTATACAAGCTGGAAACAGAGGGATCTGATTCCCTGAACAATTGTGACTTTGATACATGCTATTACAATTTTGTAAACTTTAAAATATGTTAGATAAGTCAATGATAGATGAAGCTCTGCAAGTGAATAACATGTGGGTTCGAATAGTATATTTTAAATTTCATAAAATTATAATGACATGTATCAAATTAATCTTTTTTTTAATCTAAGTTTTGAAGTTCCAATCATTATTGTTTGCAAACTTTTATAGTTTCAAAGATTTGAATGTAGCTGGTTTCAGATGCGAATTGAGCACAACGAAGGCACCACGGACAGTTCAAGACTTAAGGTGATGTTTATCATGAATCAGGTCCATTTATTTCTGTTGGGCAATTCTTATTTTTGCTGTTGGTATTCATAAACAGAGGATATCGGTGCCAGACTCAGAGATCATGTTTGAATTCGATCGACTATTTATTTATCGATTAAAAATTAGTTAATTTTCTCTAAACGGACGCACTAATTAGAGATTAATTTTTAGTCCGTCCACGGACTAATTGTTTTTCAATTAATCGATTTGAAGAGACTAATAGGGACTAATTGCGATGATTTGTGGATACAATAAAAAACCTAAAATACTCTTGATTTTTATATTAAAAAACAAACTCGGAACACAACCGAAACTATTGGATCCAAACATACGTATACTTATACAAAATTTAAATACACATATATAAGCATATATGTATACAAAATTTCTAATACACATATGTAAGCTTATCAACTTTCCGATACAGGACGGGGGACTAATTGTGAAAAGGCTAACATATGTATATGTATACAAAATTTAAATACATGGTGGAGAATACAACTAGCGATTTAATAACAATTATTCATGGATTCAAACATTCACAGATAAATAATTAGTCAGAGGCAAAACATATATTTTATTGAATGATAAACTAACAATTAGTCTTTCTTTCAAATAGGCAACGAACTAATAATGAGTCGACTGATTTTTAATCAATTAATTATTAATTCGAACTAAAAATTAGTCATCGGATCCAAACAGCCCCCAAGTCTTTATCAGACACAGTTTTCTCCCTGAGATAATTTGGTTAGGTCTGGACTGAGTCACTTGGTCCACTTTTAGGGCCGCTTTGTTGCGGAAAGTGGTTTTTGTTGCCCATTTTGTTAGCTAGATTTTGCTCTATTCCTCCTTTGTTCTCTTTCCCTTATCCCAAGTGCAGTTGGAAGTGACCCCAACATTTTTTTTTCTGGAGACAAATAAAAAACTAGTGGGTTAATTTTTCTCTTCTTCTCCAACAGCTCCCTGAAAAGTTGATCTAAAAATACTTTAATTTGGCCATATCTTTATTTAGGGCCACAATCATTTGTTCTCTTGTGAGAAGAATTTGGGGCACAATAACTTTTCCTGGCTTTAGCAGTAAATGAGGTGAGTTTAGAGAATAAAACATTAGGGGTGATTTAAGGGCACTGTTGGACACGGTTATTCTGAGTAAACTCTAAAATTTTAATTTAAAGGTTTTTTTTTTATCTTTTAAAGATGCTCTAAGTTGGTTGCTTGTTGAACCCTCTCTTGCCAAGGATAGCACATTGAGCCGTACTTAATTGATGGAACTGAATGTGCCATGCTTTGCTGCATGGCATTTCTGTCTGTGTCTTTCTCTGGGACCGCGTCAAACGCGTGTGCTCTTCCTGTTTCCTCCATTAGCCGAGCTGACTGCGTTTTATACACATTTGATTCTGAACATAGTACTTGATTGTACCAGACCAAGCAGCTTTACACAAAACCAATTCGCAAGTATTTATTTTTAACTAGGAGTACAGTTCCGTGACCTTCTGGATAATTCTGACCGCCTGTAATGCAATTATCCAACTCTAGAAAACGGGCCTTCCTAGTGGACCAGTCGAGATTGTCCTGAATAGCCGGGTGAGTCTTCCGATGAGGCCCAACATGAGAGTTGACTTGTTCCGTGCCATCAAACAATAGCTCGGGCCAGCCAGTTTGCATCCCCAGACGATTTTGCAGAGTCCGCGTGAAGTTTTGTTATCTGCGAGAAGACATTGACATGATCTCTTCGTCAACATGCTTTCACTAGGGGGTAGAATGGGTATGCGTTTCTTTATATTGATGAGCATCGTACATGCAGTATATGAATGTCTTTATGATCATGCTTTCATTAAAATAAAAAACACAAGTGGTAGTATTTCTTAATGTCACCATAACATGGCTCGTAATCCCTATGAACCGAAGACCGACCTTAGACCATCCACGGTGTATCGAAACTTCAAAGGTCAAATCACAATCGATGCTTTATTATTTTGCTCCTTCACAATGTTGGCACCGACGCTTAGAAAGTTGTGGAGCCCATCAAAATGCAAAAAATCGTGAGAGTTTGATCTTCAAGCACCGGGTAATTCAACTTTCACCGGTGCAAGTTTTTAGCTTCAGGCACAGGTTGGTGCAGTGTGGACACCCGGTGTTTGAGAGAAAGATTCCCTCAAGCACCGGTCCATTGTGGGTGCTCATTGTGATTCACGTCATGGTGCGGGGATCCCAAAACAATCACTCAGTTAAGTAAAAGAATAAAGACAAAGTCCAATGCGTCATTTTTATAACAGTATCCACAACGTTGCCCTTCAAGCGAACCATAGTTTGGTCCAGCGAACCATGCTCCATTGAAGCAGCCGAACCATGGAGAGCCAGACAAAGAATCGATGTTTCGATTTAGTTCGACTCTCTAGTCGCATCATGGGAATCAAAGACGATTCTTACAAATGGAACCGGACAGTTCTATCCCATCGTATGAAGATGAATGGATAGAAGAAAGGGGATTTGGTATCGAACCTTGACTAGTCGAACCGAATCCGGTTCCCACGGACTGCACAACTGCTATGGATTCTCTAAAGCCTAGTCCAAGGCATCTTTTTGCATATGTTCAGGACCATCAACATATTTTCAGTCTGACTCAGCATATTTTATTGGCATTTCAACCCCTTGCCACGGATCACCACGTCAGGCCAGATCTAAACCCAGAAGGGTACTGAACTTCTGCCATTGATCTGCGATTCACTTGCACCTAGTGGATTGTGCAAAGATAGTTTACACTGAGTACAACCAACGTGCTTTCCTACGTCAGGGAATGACGCATGAGCTCTTTGAGTTGAAGAGTCGTTATATGCCTCTAAACACACTTCTTTAATCTCTTGCAACTCGCAAAGCCGGCCAAAGCCAGATCGCCATGGAGCTCTCGCTGACCTCCTCATCCCCTCTTCTCCACCTCGTCCTGCTCCTCCCGCTGCTCCTAGTGCTCTGCTTGCTCTACCTGCGCCAGGACCCCAAGAAGCAGCCTCCCGCTAATGGCCTCAAGGTCTACCCGCTCCTCGGCATTGTCCCGCACATCGTCAGGAACCAGCACCGCTTCCTCGAGTGGTCCTCTGAAGTCATCAAGCGCAGCCCCACGCACACCATGTCGTACAAGGCTCTCGGTCTCACCGGCGGCTCCATCACCGCCAACCCTGCGAACGTCGAGCACATACTCAAGACCAACTTCGAGAACTACCCCAAGGGCAAGCTCACGCTGTCCATCGTCGAGGACCTCCTGGGCCACGGCATCTTCAACTCCGACGGCGACCAGTGGCTGCGGCAGCGCAAGGCCGCCAGCTACGAGTTCAGCTCGCGCTCGCTCAGGAGCTTCGTCATCGACACCGTCCGGTTCGAGGTCGTCGAGCGCCTCCTGCCGCTGCTCAGCCGCGCGGCGCGCGAAGATGGCCGCACGCTGGACGTGCAGGACGTGCTCGAGCGCTTCACCTTCGACAGCATCTGCCGCGTGGCCTTCGGCGAGGACCCGGCGTGCCTCACCGAGGAGCGCATGGCCGCGCCCGGGAGCGCCGAGTTCATGAACGCCTTCAACGTCGCGCAGAACGCCATCATGGCCCGGTTCATGTCGCCGGCCAAATCGCTGTGGCACGTCAAGCGGATGCTCAACATGGAGCCCGAGAGGCGGCTGCGCGAGGTGCTCGGCACCGTCCACAGCTACGCCGACAGGATCGTCCGGGAGCGCAGGGAGAGAGGCGAGACCGGGGCGGCGTTGTACCTTTCGATAAGTCTCGATCTCACGTGACGTTATCAATCTCAAAAGTTTGACATCACAATATCACAAGCGATCAATCAAGAAACATAACAAAAATATTAAACAAGAAACAAATTAAAAAATAGCAGATCAGAGTAAAAATAATTAGAATAAAATCCTCCAAAAAGGTCCATCGGCACGCAGACCAGAAATATATCAGAGCAAATATATCTCTATCGTGAATCCAACAAAAGCAGCGGCGGAAGCGTCAACATAGCGACAGAAGCGAACCTCCTCCAAACAGGCTAACTCGAGCGCAAGAGCGGACGTCACAGGCCGTTAGAGACGTAGTCGAAGTCGAAACTGAGAGAATCCTCTGAAAACAACAAATTAAAAAGCCGTGAGTACGAATACTCAACAAACCACGTACTATCTAACAACAATGTATGCATGTAAAAAGTTTCAAGGGCAAAGACATGACTCAAGTGCTCAAGTGCTAAATGCAAGTTTAAAACATTTAATTTTATTTAAAGTATGCAATAAAGCTTTATTTACAAACTTATCAAATTTTATTATTTTGCCCCGCAGAGATCTCCGTTATCTCGGGCGAGGGTTCATTTTAATGCCGATGTAATCTCCACACTCAGCCACAGCTCAAAGGCGAAGTCAAAAACATTTAGAAAAGGAGAGAAGGAAGAAAAATAAAACTACTCAACGAGGAGCACAACTCAGTGTGGTGTCCTTCCAAAAGAACGTGGCAATGCGCATCGACTAAAACTCTGCAGAGGTTATGCACCTAGACCCACGGGATGCGTCATCGGAAACTACCGTCGTAGCCTCGACAAACACACAAGACCCGTCCACAAGCTTTGACTGGCGTCATCTGTCTTCTAGGATAGGGATCCCAAAAGCCTACGCAATCGGGTCTTAGAGCTGTGAAGAGCCTACCACTGATCAGGTGAGGTATCTCGATCTCATGTGAGGAGTCAAAGCTCAACACCACACTAACACTACACCGCCAACCCATAAGTAAACAATCAGTCTCGGCAAGCTTCAAGATCAAGCCAACTACCTATACAGGGTAACGTGGTGTGCATGGTTGTCAACTGAGCGTACAAGGCTCGAAGGACTCGGTCTTTAATTGCCGGGGCAGGCCATCTCTCCAACCACAACTCCAACCAGCAACAAACTCGCCGCCAAGGCCGTAGCCTCCAGTGTACCCGCCACAGGTATTCTGATAGGGACTTCCTGAAAGTCCCCCAGCTCCTCAAACTGCCTCCTGCTCCCGCTAAATAGTTATGTATAATTATTTGCAATACTCACACATTTGAAGCACAGTTCAAAAGCATTTAACACAAATTCCATTTTATAGTGATAGGTGTGAGATAAAATAAATGCGACTAAGCATGGCTAAGCATAAAAGTAAAATAAATGTACTAAAGCAATCCTAGAGTTAATATTTGTGGAACAGTAAATAGGCACGGCTTAGTAATGTTGCTAGCACATTTTAAAATAGTTGGCATGCAAATTAAGGTTGCAAACAAAACATGCAGTTTAAAATGTTGGGAACAAAGTGATCAAGAACGTGGCTTGCCTGGTATCTCGGGATCGAAGTCGGGATCCGGATCGTCGAACTGAGTTGGCTCGCAGAACTCCTCCTCAGAGACAGCAGCTAATCACCACACGAACAACAGAGATTAGACACTAATTACGTGACAAAGAATAGAACTGGAATTAGAATCTAAATCAAAATTACTAGACTAAATGCGCGCAAAACGTTCTCCGGAACAACCCTACACAATAATCGCAACGGGACAAATTAACGAACCAATTTCGGGATTAATCGGGGATTAAACGGGGTTCCACGAAAATTGTAGACAATCAAGATCATAAGGATTTAAATTAATTGCAGAATAATTAATCACAGATTAAACTAGCAATTAATTTAGCTATTAATCGAAAAGGGGAAATAAATTTAAGAGAAGGAAAATCGTTCTCACCAGTACTGGAATTTGAAGACGAAATCGGAAATTCGAAAACCGAGGCAGCAGCCGAAAATCGGGGCGACGGAGCACGGCACTGTGGATCAGCGCGTGAGACCCAGCGGCGACAGCGACGGACGACGCGGCGCTTGGACCGGTCTCGGGAACACGCGAGGCTGCCTTCGATCCGGAGAGAAGTGCACGGCGGCTCGGTCACGCGGACGTCAGCGACCGGACGCGCGCGGAGAAGCGATGAAGCAGCCGACGGACCGGTGGATCACGCGGCGGG